>CAJHUC010002943.1:0-63547 GCA_905146915.1 Ostreobium quekettii
TTGCAGGCGGAGGAGACGATAACCTTGGCAAACCACGAGGCCTTCATGTCCAAGAGCCTCAGAAACGCAAGCAAGAAACTTCAGGCAAGCCAGCCTCGCACCAATACATTGTCTGCTGTTATTTCCTCTGCATACCATGCAATGGATTTTTTTTGGTGCGCGGATAATTTCACGTGGTGCTTCCCAAAGAAATTGTCATATGTTGCTTTCATTTTGTTGTCCATTTCCGCGTCATTTTCAGCCTCGATAAGCTGGGCGATGATTTGTTCCCTATTCAGGATCAACTCAAATTTAAGGCAGAGAAGGATCAAGCAAAAGTGGAAAAGGCGCTTCAGAGCAAGATTGAGAAAACAGAAAACCTCAAGGTGATTACCGCGGGCGACAACCAACACAGCATCAATCAATTTGATATTGAAGTACTGACGAATTTTCGCCAATTATCTGAGTGTTTAATGCT
Source organism: Ostreobium quekettii (assembly GCA_905146915.1). Lineage (NCBI taxonomy): Eukaryota > Viridiplantae > Chlorophyta > Ulvophyceae > Bryopsidales > Ostreobiaceae > Ostreobium > Ostreobium quekettii. The sequence continues at coordinate 458 of CAJHUC010002943.1, forward strand.
TTCCACACGCCCAAGTCGCATTTTTCAGCATTGCGCGGCACCAAGGCCGCTTTGCACCACGATTGGGTGAATGACCAGGAATCAGGGAAGAATAATGTATCGGTTGAAATCGAATGCGACTCGAAGTCTACTCGCAAACAGCAGTACGTAGAATCTGTATGAAATTAATCTACAAAATAACATATTCTGGGGTAATGCAAATGCATCACGATGGAGTCGCAAGTACATGAAGCACAGTTCAGTAGGATAGCAGGTTTCATTATTTCGACGATCAGTTGTTGTCATGGTGCAACTTTTTGTCACGGTTATTGTTCATGATAACTTCAGAAGCTGAATTCCCATATTCAATGCACTGATCAGTCGATGCTCAGTGCTCAAAAACTCTAACCAGCCCTTTCTGAAAATTTGGCGGATGGCCTCACCCGCCGCCGCTGCATATGAAATCATCCTCAAATGTAACATATCCTATAAAACACAATGTGTTGTACGTACTATGTTTTTCCACAACAGTTAATATGCATGTGAAGCCATTTGGCAATGCGTACTGGAATTTCATCGACACCACCTCGCTTGTGGGAGACTGATTTTTTATTGTTCCCTACATCAAGCTTGATGTAGGGAACAATTCCTTAAGGAAAGGCTACCTGAAATTCGAGCGGTCTACTAATCAGCTTCCATCCGCGAATTTCACCGTGGCTTCACGGATACCCTCAATCGAGCACATTGCTGAGCGCGTTCAAGCGCATTCCCGACAGATTGTACTCTATGTAAGAAATAAGTGAGTCAAAGACGTATTATCTAATTTTATTGTGCCATTCATATTCATGGGTATATGCTCGTCAAGATTGTGTGAGGAGCCAGCCGGTGTTAGTAATATGTGATTGAGCGTTTAAGTAGCACGATTATTATGGCTGCTGCTGAGCTCACCGTGGGTCAAAATCCCCAGCAGCTGTGCGCCGCTACATGGCGTCACTAAGTGATGTCAAAAGATCGATACGGAAGCAGTAAAAGCGGAGCGGCATGAGGCGACGCAATGGATGTTTCTTGACTCTGTGAGTGACTGTTTGCGGGCAGAGTGCGTTAGAGAATGCAATAACGCGCACCAAGAACGAGAGGCAGAAGCTAGAGGCATGCCGACGCAGGCTGAGGAAAAAGTCTCAAAAGATGCAACAAAAACTGGATCTCAACGAAGCAAGACTAAAGGTGGGATCACGTAACCTGGTTTTCGTCTGTGTCGTTGCACCTATAATACATAGGTCACAAACAGTACTCCCGTGGCATTATAAACTGCCAATAGAAATACATGAATGCGGCGTCATTATGTATGTTCGCGCTGAACAGTCTTTCAGGAAAGTCAGTGCAACAGAGACCTATGCTGATGTTGCTGCTCCGTCTCTTGCTTTTCCCATAAAATTGTTCCCGGCATCAATCCTGCAAGGCGTGATGTCCTCGTGGCGCTTGGCGCCAAGCAAAGCCCCAAAGCTCGGGGGACACATAGGGAGATTTTCAAAAGGGTCGAATATACCACTGTTCAGAATTTACATTTGTAGTCATATTCATTTCTCGTAACATATCCATGCTTTTAGACCTGCACAGAACAAAAAATAGTGCTCCTAGACCTACTGAACGTTCATTAAATCTATTAGATGGACTTCGTAAATGGTTGTCATCAACCTTGAATGGCAGCGGGGCCGAATGCGTGCGCGAATGTGTGACCAGGTGCGGTGCGAGCGGCCCACCCGCGAAATGGTGAACGACAAGGTCCAGCTGCAGCTGCAGCGCCAGGAGGCCCTCATCCAGGCGTACCTGGCAAGACTCAACACCGTCATAAAAACTGCCGATGCCAGCCTCTTCAGGCTGGAGCGGTGCATCAAGAAGCTCCAGGCCGACCTGAATGACAAGGTGACGCGGTATGAGCAGTAGGGTACAGCATGCAGCAAATACCGTCACTGAGTATCGGATCCATATCGCTTCTGTATTGCATGTATGTCGCCGAATTGAAGCGAAGATATGAGAATGAATGTCATTAACGCCCAAGGGACATGCCACATTCGACAGCATGGGGTTGAATGCCGATTGTCGGATTGATCATATTCCTACTGTGAATCAGGGCGCGCTTCTTGAGGTGTGAATTCTGATTTGGTGGCATACATAAGTGCAATGGGAACGATATTATGCGCGTTTTTCCCGGATGCCCCCCCATTTGCGCGCCCTGCGCTTGTGTATTGTCCGATCCAATGGTCATTGGCCAACGGTTTGCTCAACAAAGTCCTACACCGAAATTGCGACAAGTAAATGTGCCCAAATTGACCAGCAATTACATTGAAATGAAAATTTAAATCTGCAAGTTGTAACTTTGAAAGCTGTCGACGATACGACCGACGGTTTTAACGTAACAATACGGTCCACCCCACCATTAAACGGCATAAGAGGATCCAAACACCTTTCGGCAAAGTCAGTACAGGGAAATACTTTAGTTTTTTTTTTCCGTGTTGCGTTCGTATCGTGTAGATACATAATATGCTTGCACGGTACTACAATCAAAATTTGGCTTTCTTTGTTCGGACCCTTGCTGAATTCCTTTGGTCACATTTGTCACATAACATGACAAAACACTGCCCTTGAAACTTAAAGGCCATGTTGGGCATGAATTCCACACCAGGGTTTCTGGTACTTTCGCATGATTTGTTCAATATCACACAGGATACCCTTCCCCCAAGTCCCGAAAATCCTCCCTTCTCTCAAGAGAAAGTAACCTCGCGCCTCATTCCGTTGTGTATCAACGGATCCAGTCTGGATTGGAAATCCTTGGGCAAACCATAGATCCGAGGGTGCAAGCAGGAATTGAAACCCAGTACACGCAGTGTTGGCCAGTATCTATGTGATGGGACCCTGCTATTCACCATAAATGCTTTGAGCATGGCCGAAACGATCAGAGAAGTGGCCTCTACTGTCGCCGCATTTGCAAATCTACAGAAATGCAAATCCTGGATGCTGTATTCCTAAACACCAAACTAAATTCTCAGCTAAAAGAGGTAGAAAAACATTGGCGCTTTGTAGTGATGTGTTGCTGCAATGCTCCACGGAAGGAGCTAACCCAAGCGCGATTTCAAACGTCGAATTTGCGCACGAAACTCCCTTTGCCACCATCGCTCACACTAGGAAAAAAAAGGGTCAAATAACACGTGCTCAAACGTGTGCAAAGTTTACGGGTTTGTGTTAACTTTGTGTTCTTAGCGTGCAGAAATTTGATGAAATGTGTTTTATGTGTGTTCGCAGAAGTGTTATTTGGCCGTTTCTTTCCTAGTGTCAAAAGCCAGCCTGGCGGCCGATGCGCAATCAGATTTCTCATTTTGGCATTCACAAATTCTGACTTCGTTACAGTTTGTGCGAAATATTCGAATTGCAAAGCTGAATTTCGTCAAGGAAATGAATTTGAATTTCGCGCTTGAAGGTGGAGGCGCTGGCGCTGGACCAGCGGGTCCTCGAGGGTGACATGCCGGACGCCAAGCCCTGCACGAACGTCTCAGGGGGCGCAGTGGGCCTGCATCCCCACAAATGGAACCAGTCCACAGAGGAACGCATACGCGAGGCCAACAAGTGGTCATCTGACTCGGCGAGGCTCAGACAGGAGGCCAAGCGCATGATGTCGGAGAAGGACGAGGCTGCGAGGCAGGTGATTCAGACACGGCTGCTGATTAAGAACTTTGGAAAATTTAGAATTTGAAAGGGATTTAAGTTTGAAAAGCCCGCGGTCTGTGGCTTGGGCGTGCCGAAGCGCAGGCGCATAGAAGCGCGTTCAGCTGTAAAGAATTTAGGACCTGAAAATACTTTCACAAAAACCTCACCGAAGCCTCACTTTCATGAAATGAATACATTTCTTTCGATATTTCGGATGATTTATCGCATCTATTGCTTTTAGACTGGGTTTCAGACGAGCTGCGGGGAACGAGGTTGCTGCACGGCGATTGGTTGGAATTTCGCATAACGACGATTTGAAACGGCAGCACTGCCGACTCGGGTGCATTCGGGCCGAACATAAACCAGATTTTGTTTGAATTTCACCACCCTAAACATGACCGGCATGGGTGTTGGTCAGCGTTGTATCTCGTATTCTGACTTGTGCAAAGTAAATGATGCTCCTGTAAAAGCCTCGTCAAAACTTGCAAAACTCATGTGCAATTACTCCATTGTTACTCCACGGTTTGTTCCCATTTTTATGCGAAAATTATACGATAAATACACCACTTAACACGATTGGTACAGGATTTTCAACCCTGTTACAGGGTAAAGGATTTTCAAACCGTGTAACTTGGCCTGCTTCTTACTAGTGCAATTCCACTGTGCAACACAACTACCGCGATGGAATCCGCCTTCCAAATGCAGAAAAAATATAATTCAATGTGCCCCCGCACTCGCTTTCATTTGTCGCGGAAAGTTGCAGCGAAGCTGCGAGGCAGTGCCTCACGTGTGCGACGCAGTTCCGTATCAATTTCTCTTGGCGAAGCTGCCCTTGGCGCAATCACGTCGTTTCAAGCATCCGGTTTCAGGGAAACACTCGCTCATTCTCTATCAGCAGCACTATTCCATTTATGTTCTTCGTTGCTCCCAGGCCTGAATGTGCTCAAGTTCACGTCTGTAGCAATCTAACGTGATAGCTGTCATGACCGAAGCTGGGTCATTTGGAGCTCCTGGAAAATATTCTGATACAATCTTGTCACAGTCTCAATTTGCTGTAACTGTGGCGCACCCAATGCCAAATACTTCAATTGGAATCTTATTGTCACATTCTGCCGGCACCCACAGTCAAGCAGTTGGGAGTTTTCGAATGATACACTGGCTCGAGTTTCTTCCAACTCAAATTTGATTTTTTAATTTGCCGTAAATCACAGAAGAACGAGTACTTGGAGAATTTGCTGTCGAGAACACTGCACTATCAGCTTCATTAGTCACCGGCAGGATAGAGATCACTGTTTCCGTGGACAGGTGCATTTCCCAATTATCTTCGAATTTGCATAATTCTCGCAATTTGAATAATTCCTTGGATTGGAGAAACAGCCTTTCAGAACAATTTAGAAATAAATTCAAGGGTTCGCGATCAATGCGCCGTGTTTGTTGCCGAATGGATGGAGGAGCAACAGTTTGCTTCGGTTAGAGTGGCTGCATGGAGGCGTCATTGTGGCATTATTTCTGTCACCACTATAGGTCCGGATGCAACAAGTTTTCATTCCAAAACACTACAGGTATTAAAGTGCAAATTTTGTGCTTTACAAAATTTACCTAACTGACGCCGTTGAGGCAAATCGCAATGATAGAAGGCGAAGCAAAAGTAAACAACACGAGGTGTTCCAGTAGAGAGTAAATAAATGGCTTTGGGGGCTTCCGGGCTTATGTCTCCTTGTTTGAGATTTCGAGCCTCAAGCTGGAATGGGTTGAATCTCAGCTTGGGATAGGATCCCCCCCCCCGACCAGGCACCATGTTGAACTCAGTTGGACTAGGTTTAACCTCTGTGGCCGGGGCGCGACTAAGCTTTGTTCTCTGGCGCAGATTAACAACGGCCTCAACAATTCGATGCTGGGAAAGCTTCAGGAGACGGATGACCTGAAGGCGAAATTGACTCAGAGGCTGGACGAAACGCGCCGAGAGATAGAAGAAGCAAAACAGCGGAAATTTGACCTGGAACAAGCCCTGGAGGCAAAAAGGTGAGCGAAAAATGAACAATTATAAAAGAAAAGGAAAGAGTAAACGGGAAATGGGGAACTGGATGAGAGAGGCGCCTCGAAAAGCGGATCTTCAGAGTTCTGGAATGACGTGGTGCATGTTTTGTGGCAAAATTTCGGATTGGGTGGCATCGGTAATCACAATTTTTAAAGAATTGCGATGCCAGCTGCGACGCCATTTCACACAATTTGATGCCGCAAAACTTCCTTCGACGTTGTTGCAATCGTTATGGCGGTGCCAATGACACTAAAAAAGGGGCCAAATAACACCGTTCTGAACACACATAAAACACACTTCATCAAAGTTCTGCACGCTAAGAACACAAAAATAGCACAAACCCGTAAACTTCATACACGTTTGAACACGTGCTATTTTGCCATTTTTCTCCTAGTGTGAGTGTCAAGCGGCATCGAATCTGGCATCACACAAATCTTTTTCCTCCTGGAGCACGGTGCTTTTTCACCAAGCTGACGATGTCGAGCAGCTGTGACGTGTGCCTGCGCTGATTGGGTGCCCTTTGGACAGAGGTCCCACGCAGCAGGCCGTGCAAAGACTGGTGGTGAGAAAAACGCGGCCGCGGCGCGAGCGGGTGGACGACGAGGCCCACCAGGCGCTGGTGGCGGAGCTGCGAAACCTCACGGGCATATGCTCGCAGCTGCGGGACAAGGTAAAACTCAATCTGTTATTTGTTATATATTATTTTAACTCGATCTATTGATCTATTATTCATTGGTATTACGCTGTTTCACTGTTGCTTTACACCACATTACTTGAAATTATTTAGAGCTACCACAATCGCTTTACGCTACTAAGACTATTGTGAGAGAAAGCAGTGAAAGGATCAGTTGCTTACAGCACTTGCTTGTACCACGTTTTTTCTGAAAGGGTGTTTACGTTGTACTAAATGTAACATTGCGGTACTCTATCATACACCCCTTTACGCTGTTGCGTGGAGCGCAGTTGCTTGCGGAGAACTCCGTGAGCGAATGCCCATACCGCATTCCGCATCAATGATGTGAACGTCTACATTGACAATGGGATCAATTTCTGCGGAGTGGTTGCTGTGCTGCACTTGGCTCCACAGCGCAAAGCGCAGGTTTCGGCCCTTGCCGGCGATGGCGCAAATGTTTGATGCACTTCTCCCCGGATATTCAGGGCGTCGAGGTCATGACCGGCATTCCTGGGCACAGAATTTTTTCAAGTTTTATCATTTTGTGACCCTCGTGTCGTTCGTGACTTTCACGACGCCTTCATTACCTGCATGTACGGAAATAAAGGATATAGGAAGGTTCTCGTCGACGACGGGTGGCGCCACGTTCTGCCACGGTGCATTGATATTTAGTACGCAAGTATACATGTTCTCATGTGTCCCTTGCCCTATTGTACGTGTACATCAATATAAGTGTGCATAAATGTGCACAACATTGCGGAGTGCCCAACCGAGACACGTTGTGCAGCTTCAGCGCAAAAGGCACGTTGCGCCGTCTTGCGCTGACTTGCGGGTGCTGCTTGCGTCATGCGCTTCAGCGCGCGCATTGCTTTCAGCGGCGTGGTGGTTCATCGCTTCGAGCGAGCAACGCTCAATCCGTGGGAGGTGGGAAGCATTATCAGCAAACATCAGTAGTAAAAAGGCAAAAATTTCCGCCGGGCCGGGCTCCTTGTCCCACCCAGGTCCACACACACACTGGACCAATACATTACAACGACATTGTTTGTCCCAATACAACCCGAGGTACCCACAACTTGTGTGCCCAGCCGCTTCGCTAGTAGTTAAGCCAATCCCATACATGACTCAACCTCCGAGTCAGCCCCACCACACCTCGTTCCCACGTGCTTAACTCCCACACTTGCCCAAATCAACCGAACATCACCCTAATAGGGAGGGCCGGGCGGGAAGCGAAACAAGATGGAGTGGGGACCGAGGGGAGAGCCTAAATAGACTCCCCCGCTCGCGCCCGCCAAAGCCCAACACTCCCAAGGGCGCCAAGAACCACTGGCCCTCCTTGAACGCGACGAACTGGCCACTGACCCAAGGTACAGGGGGACAGAAACCCCAAGGGGCCGCCAAAACAGCCGTACTTAAGTAGCGCTGGTCCGACTGGAGCCAGCGCGCCCGCCCCTCGTCGCCCTGGGCGGAAACCCCTTAACAAGATAGTTAATCCCATATACGAAGTACAATAAATGAACGGTAAAACAACCATATTAAAATGCCTCGACGTGTGCAGCTTGTACTTCGCTGGTGGTCCGCTTACTCGTTTATCAAATTTCATTGATTCGTTGGCTTTGCACTTCGAATTTTAAATCGGAAGTTCCTTGATTTTAAGGTTAACGCCGTGGATCGAGAGATCCGGCACCTGGAAGCCAAGGCGCAGCTGCTGGAGGACAACGTCCGCGACAAGGAAGGAAGCTGGAAGGTGGACGAGCATTGCGTCATGATGGACGGGAGGGTTGACATCAGCAGGCCGCCGTCAAGCGTGGGAAGCTCGGCAGCTTCATCGGCGTCGAGGCCATCATCCAGGTCGCTCAGCGCAAGGTGGGTGGCCGGCTGGATGCTGCCACGTTCCACCAATGTTGCTAGGCAGCTCACATTTGGTGCCATGCATGATCCATATAAGGTCTCAATAATATCATAGCTCAACTTGTTATCACATATGAGCACAAATTACATTGTAAAATAGGGAATGTAACAAATTTAAGGTTCAAATCCACATTATAATGAGTCAGATTCTGTCTTGCAATATTAGGGCTATGTTCTAGGGCACTCCATAAAATGTGGTATGACCACGCTGCATAGATACTCTGTAATAAGAAGGCAAGATGGCACAATATACGGAGGGTTCAGCTCCTGCCATGCAAACTGAGCTGCATTACTACCACCACAAATTATGTACCTCGAAGCAACAACAGAACACAAACATATCAAAATGGTTGCTTTGCATTTGCAGCCCACTTTGTGGGGTATTTGCACTTCGTCTTCTTTGCAAATCGCATTCGAAGCATCCTTTTAACATTATTTTTGGAAAAAGGACATAAATCCTAGTACTTTATAATACTTGGACGCACTGCTTTCCGCCAAAGCTTCGTTTTTTAAACATCCGCAGACCGTTTTGCCAACATAGGCTCAAAGTGGTGAGGCACGGCTTGCATGCAACACGTTCACTTCCTTTCGCACTCATCCCACATACTGAACCCTGAAATCGCAGGTACCAACAACTTGAACTCGAAGATGGCTCACAAATAGAATTTGGAAAATGAAAAATTCTCACCACAGGCTTCTTATTGAGAGGGATTTCTTTTGTTGCGGATATGAAGGTCATGAATGGGTAACGGAAGTCACGAATGTCATGAATGGTACCGTAGATCACAAAGCGTATGTTAAACCCCCACCCCCACCCCTCCCCCCCCGTGGCGTCGATCATCTAGGCTGGCATCTATCTAGCGTAGCGGCCACGCTGGGGCCGCCCATGGGGCCGCCCCATGCCATCTTCCATGCCCCCATGCTCCACAACACTGGCCATGTGCATATTTAGTAAACATGTTATATAACGCCGGAGGCGTTATCTGAAGTCCCCTATGCTATTCAGCACACCCCGCCCTATCATCCGTGACGTATGGTGGTAGGAGCCCAAAACAAAAAAAAATATATGCAACCTAAACCCGAGAATACCCTTCGTGACCTCATCGACCTTTATGACTTCATGACCTTATGGCTTCATGACCTCCATTGCCTTCGTGACTTCCACGACCTCGTGCCATCGCGACCTTTGCCACCTTCTTACTTAATGTCTGGAAATGAAGGGCATCGGACATTTGCGTTTATTTAATTGACAGATTGACATATTCCCGCACTATCTGTACGTCCCAACAGGTCCGACATCATGTCCCGCATATCCGTGTTGGAGGACGAGCTGGCCAAGGCTCGAAAACAACGGGTGTCCATGGAAGAGAAGGTCCTACAGCTGCAGGAAGACGGCGCGTGAATGGCGCAACGACCCTGCGGGCCACTCACGCTGCCGCCAATCATCATTCGTTTTCAACACATTGAAAAATCGGCCGCCAAATGGCACGAGGGGCTGGTCAGCGGCAGTTTGCACAATGCGCTTTTTGGAAATGGGCCATCGGCAAGAACAACAGAGTACTGAAGCTTATGCCACATTTTACAATTGAAAGTTCCCCAGTAGGGCTGGGATACTCCAGAAGACATTTTGCGTCCAAGGCGAGAAGCCGGTCTCTGGCCTGTCAAATAGGCAACGAGGACACAGAGCAGTCACCGACCAGTGGCGGAGGGTGCGGAGCTGTACGGGCGGGAGCCGTGGAGGCCTTTATGCCCACTTTCTCGGACTGCATCTTCGCTTCTCTCAGGACTCGCTGAGCCGCTGGGTGGTGTTTTGGGGAAAGGGGAGGCAATGTCTAGAGAAGAATGGTGGAAGCGCAGTGATGGGAGCCTGTTGCCAATGTGCTACTATGGGGCCTTGGCGTGCCGGCCCTTCTGCAAATTGGCAACAATGTAAAGCGAGCATGGCGTTTGTGGCTGTGTGTGTGCAGTTAAAGGTCAGCATCAGTTCTTGGTTGCACAATTGTGGATTTGTGGTGTGTCTTGTAGGAATGCTGTAATGGTATCAGGAACACATTGCGCCACTAAGTGGCACCGAAAAACTTTTTCCGGAAGAGTGGAGCAAGGCTCAACACTTCATATTATTTGCTCGTACCATTTTTCTCTGAAAGAACTTTTGGATTGCAAGTCTTGCGGTTTAAATTTTGAACTTCCACCTCGTGATTGAAAACTCGAACGAGTATTTTCTCAAACGACTGCTTTGTACTGTTTTGCACCAGCGATTTTTCGCTACATGAACATGCCTCCTTAAAGGCCATAGCCTTGGTGTTAACTGCAATCGCAAGTGGAAAACTCGCGTGCAGCTGGTGCTTGGCACTGACTTGCAGGTAGAAGATATGCATTATGGAACTGCAGAAAAATGACTACCAACTAAGTAAATCAGGTTCCACCCTTCGACAAATGCACTTGAGTGATTTATCTGAGCCCGATATGCAATTTACTGGCCCTTCAGAATTCTAAGACAGGTGGTGATACTCGCACTGTCTTTGAAGATCAAAATTGTTTGTGCTGTGAAGCTTTACGCTTGAACGCGCTTGAATAAGCATTTATGCTACTATTCTAAAATAATGTAATACAACTTTTGATTTATTCTGGAAACATGGCAGCATTCCTTCGCAGTGTAGTGCCATCCAAATTTACTGGTGATGATATCCGCAACTTTACCACTGATGATGCATGTGTGTATGACTAAACATGTGTCCTATTGCTCAGTGCTTGCCGCATGGTTGCCAAACGGTAAGTGATGAACTGACAGCGTATTTGATGCCCGTCGGGAAATCTCAAAAGGAAGAGTCGCCAAGCGCGACCCCTGGGTGCCCTGGGCCAGAGCATAGACTTATTTATTTATGCCATAAGCACAGATCGCATTTACGTTTTATGCATAAAAACACGCAAAAACACGTAGATACAGACCCCGTGTACATAAAGACAGGACATACAAACTCAGGCAATCCGGGGAGTAGATGCCAAAGGCGCTAGAGTGGGCAGAAGACGGCCTTTGTTCGATGACATCTTTGCCCTTGTCGGAGGCGAGGTGGACAGTGTCTTGCAGGTGCTCGAGCAAGTGGACACTAGTAGAAAACAGCATGCTTGCGATGCTATTCTGACACAAATTGATGCCATCACAGCCATTTTTTATGCCATCGCAATCACTGTGATGGCATCATTTTGTGTCAAAATGGCATCACAATTGGCATCGCAAACATGCCGTTTTCTACCAGTGGGAGGACTGGTCATTGCTTGTGACTTCATGATGTGAACTGGTTGTCTCAAAAGGTGGCAAAAGTACGTGAATATAGACATATTAATAGCCGTTTCTATGTTCTTATGGTTTTGCGCAAATGACCATGACCATAAAAATGGTGTTGCAAACGTAAATAACAAGCATGCGAGAGTGCAAAAAGCTCGTTAGATGGTGTGTCAATAGCAAATGGTTGATTTTGTCGACTAGACTAGTCAGCTAAGTTGGAATCCTTGGATTTGGTGCCCCCACATGCATGGGCTGATTTACGAGGCATATTTGTTTTCCAGCAGCAGCTATGATGCCAAGAGTGACCTCATTATTCGAATTTTTATGCTTAACATCCTACGCACTATGTTCCATTCTGGGCAGGCTTGTTTTTTACAATTACCTTCACATTTTTTACCTTTACGTTTTTATGCGCAAAAATGTAAATTTGCAGAGAGGGTTGTTCTTATGGCCGTAGTTAACTCCATTATCAAGTACTCAAATATCGGACACCTGCGGCCGCCGCCGTACAAGTTTGTTGTTGGCCGGGGCAGCACGAGAGTGGGGCCAAAACTCCGGGACACCGTGCGATGGTGGTTCACACCGTGTTGACTGCCGTGACTGCGACCTGAGAGCGCTCCAGCAACATGCGCCGTCGGTTACCACTTTCGTTGCCTTTGCACGATGCCCAACAGGAAAATTGTTTGCCGCCAAAACGTTCGATGTGGCCTTGCAGTTCAAAACGCGCGCGGGGAATCACAGGTCAAAGGCCAGGCTGCGCTGCATAGCCACTGGCGGCCACCTGCACGCACGTTGGGTCCGGATGCCCGCGGCTGCGTCCACGGATGGACGACTCAGGAATGGGGTGGGGGGGCTGGGAATGGATGCATTCTAAGTTTTTGCCCTGCCCGGCTTTGGCATCTCCCAAGAGGCCGTGGGGAGCGACCCAAACACTTTCTATGGCAGTTGTTCACTGTCCAACATCGATCCCTCGTGTCGATCGCGGGGGCCGCGTCGCAGTAAAATTTGTGACGATCCCAGGACGGGCAGCCACACTAGGTTTTCTGTCACAAATACTAGTAGAAAACAGCATGCTTGCGATGCCATTTTGACACAAATTGATGCCATCACAGCCACTTTCTATGCCGTCGCAGTCACTGTGACGGCATCATTTTGTGTGCAAATGGCATCGCAGTTGGCATCGCAAACATGCCGTTTTCTACCAGTGAAAGCGCCTCACTCCCGCTCAGCAGGCCTTGCGAATGGCCGATAATACACTTCCTTCTAGTCAAGCCACCACAGGCATCGATCGTCGGCACCGCTCAGCGGTCTAGCCTCACGCCGGCCCTATATAGTGTTTATAGTGTTTGTGCGTTTGAGGGAAGATCTCGAAATCTGTGATCGCCCGGACCCTACATTCCTGCCAACCTCTGGCACGAGGACTTTCTGCGAGTGCGTCTAGATGGATTGGACTCGCGGAGAGCGCGTCGTTCACCTCCATCACCAGGCTGGCCGTAGTGGCAAGGTGTTGGGAGGGAGAGCATTGCCTTAGGCAGGGTGGCGCCGGCAGCCATGTTGTGGGGTTTCCATGAACGAAACCGTGCCGTATTCGAGAGGTGAGCCACAGCCCACTCAAAAGCGCGCTCCGTTTTCGATCCGCTGGTAAGAGCGCTTGCGCGACCGGCGCTCCTGCCCCTCCAAAGCCCAGGACGGGGAGGCAACAAGGCACCAGGTTTCTGCCTTACCGGTCTCCTGAGGCCACCCGCTCATGTACTCCCCCATGACAAAACACTTACAACATCACAATCACCAACGTATTGTACCCGAGGTTCCCATCCGTAAGTTGGCCATTCGCTTCCCTAGGACTTAATGCCACTCAGAGAGTGACCCACCCCATGAGTCAGTCCCCCAATCCCGTACTTCACTCCCTTCACTCCCTCTCCATTCCACAAATAAACCGAACACCACTTTCTAGGGAGGGAGCACCGGGTGCGAAACAAGATAAAGAGGGGTACCGAGGGGGGATCTAAATAGCCACCCCCGGTCAGCCCCGCCAAAGCCCGCCAAACCCGAGGGCGCCAAGGTTGGCGGCACCTCATATTTTCGTACTTTGACTGACCCACAGTACTAGGGTGTCCAAAAATCCCAATGGACGGAGGCTAGTGATCCCCAGGTTCAAATTGCACCTTTGAGTCACCCTGCGCAGCCCACCCGTCGTCTCCCTTGTGTTCACTGGCCATCATTGTGGCTGCCTGATGAGGCAGATGAGCCACGGCCAGAATGAGGGGGATCTCTCACAGGATGTGCCCAACCCAAATCCCCAGGCACAAACGACTGAGGGACAGAATGCAGCCTATGAATAGGCCGACGAAAACAGCGCAAGTCAACTGGAAATGCGCAAAGCCACAGGCAGGCACAGCAGTCACCCTTGACACGGAGTGAGTTTGGTCAATGACTTGACGGTGCTCTCTCCGGCCCTCTGCGTTCCGATTTCTTTCCGAGTTCCGCAAGAAACACAGTTGACACTTTACCCGTGCGAGTTCCCTCGCCAAACTGGCTAGCTGAAATGATTCAACACGCATAAATGAGAGCAACGTGCGCCAGTACGATTTACACACTCTCAGAACAAATCTTGCAACCCTCGCGGTTAATATTGGGCCGTATGCACACAGGTTGAAACAGATCAACGTTGACAGTGCTTTACCAACTGGTTTTCAAAGTTGAAACGGCTGTCTAGTATTTCCAAATACGCCCAGCCAGCCTTAATACTATGCTCAGAGCTTCCTGTACTGCCAAGCGATATCATAATATCATCAGAGTATACTCTAACGTCCAGCTCTTCACTGGCTCTGAGCACACCTAGTACAGTTCAGTCCTTAATAGCCTTCTCAGACAGCTCTTTCCAACTCTTTCTTAGTTGGTGAGTCTGATTTTGTGTCAATGTGTGGCCCAGAGCTACTTGTGTGTCTTCTGACTGGTCGCTCTTCACAGGAGCGGGAGGACACTCCAATTTTCTACGTTTGATAGGGGGGTTGATGGTTTCGCAGGACCTAGTGCAGTTTTGGAGGTTTTTCCCGGGCTGGCCCATGCCCCAAACTTCAAATTTGTGTTGCACACGGACAATTATGTAACGAAGTGAAATTTGTGTTTCGATTTTCCCTTTGTGACTGCCCTATGTCAGTTGCAGCCACCTACTCTCCACAGGACCTCAACGAGGCAGTGATTCAATAGGTTACAAATGAACCCTGAGATGAACTGTTACCTATATTGTCAATACCACTTACATTTAGGTCCTATTGGACCGTGATATACGTTCCTTCCTTGTACTTCACGGTCGGACAACTCTGGATGCGGTTAAACTCTTTACTCCGTTCCCACCAAGTAATCTCAGCCTCTGGAACACTAATTATCTAGATTCAAACTCCTACCTTTTGCTTCAGTGCCCTAGTGGGGGGTCCTCACTGGGGCCCCCGTAGGCGTTCCCACTAGACACCGGGCCAGATTTGGGACCCCGTAGGCTTCCCCAGTAGTCCTGGCCTTAGACAATACTTACCGTGGATTTGGGGCCCCGCAGGCTTTCCCGATCGATCAACAGTAATTTGTCTTTAAGCTCAAGTAAATGCACAAAAATTGAATCAAATGACAGTTACAATGTAGCCCTCCACGGGCTACGACCTGTTTTTTAAACTAAACTCAGTTCGGTCTTGTTCCTGAGTCCCTTTGCCTATGGGCTCAAGGACTGGTCCGCGCCGAACCGCCTGCCCAAATGTGGTTTTGCCCCGCTATTTATGGCACCGGCTGGCTGCTCCCCCCGTCCGTGGATCCCTGGAATATTCTCCAAAGATGCGGATCACTTTGGCTAGCTTCCTAGATCATCCCCATCCTGTCTTATCAGCTTCCCCAATCACTTTTGTGATCCAGCACCCGTCACCGTCCCTCTCACTCACTAATCCACACAAATCCCAGGATCAGAACTTACCACCTCTAGGACACCATCAAATATCTTTACGATTCAGTCGCCAACTTCCCACTGATCTCAGCTCATCACCAGAGTCATGTTCAAAGTACACATACCATCCCTGCACTCCCTTCGCTCATTATTCTGATTCCCATTCACTGATCCACTCCACTTACTTCCCGTCACATCAGTGATACTTTGGATTCAACCGCTGATTACGTGTCTATTCAGTTTTGACAATGAAATCCTGCTGAAATCACTGGGGGTCTCATCAGATCCCAAAATTCATCTTTCTCAACGTCATGTCATTTGTTATTGGCACGCAAGCTCAGTTCAGTCTGCTCACAGTATTATCCATGGCAGGTCGCACTTAGCATTTTGATTCTGTCCAGCTCCCGCGATTCACATGTACCTATGCACAACATGCCGACCCACAGACCCGTTGGCCGACCCCTGGCGCTGCCCCTCGCCATCCTTGACCGCCTCAGCGCCCTCCCGACTCGGCCCCAGCGCCTGCCGTTCGATGGCACGCGCACCAGGCTTTCCGCCGCCTGCGGTCACCTGACTCCGCCCTCGCCTGCTTCCCGTGCCTCCGCAACGGGCGCCAGCGCCCACCATCGCTGAGCAGGCCTTCAAGTCCATCACCTCGCCTGGCCTTGCATCATGCCATGGGCTCCAACATCCCTTGGGGCCATCGCAGGTCCACCTGGCCATGCAAAATCCATGAATGGCGCGACGAGTCGCGGCCATGGGGGCAGCACCACCACGCCCATTCGACTCCGCCATCGTCATCGTCCTAGCGCCTTGGCAGCCGCGCTATCGCAGCCACGTTCAAGTGCGCTGCTGCAAGTCGCCACCGTCGTGCGTGCGCCTCTGACACTAGGAAAAAACAGGCCAAACAAAACTTTTGCGAACACACATAAAGCACATTTCATCAAGCTTCTGCACGCTAAGAACACAAAAATAACACCAATCCGTAAGCTCTGCACACGTTTGAACACGTGTTATTTGGCCCTTTTCTTCCTAGTGCGAAGCGCCCCACAACTCGGAGTCCAAGGTTGCCGTACGACATCGAAGGCAGCTACGACACATGACGCACTGCGGCAGCTGTGGGCGCGCACCCCAAGATACAAGATGGCACCCGCGCATTCGTCCGTATTAGGCTGACATAGGTGGTGTGTATTCCACGCAAGGGTGTGACATGAAAAGTGGGGGCGGGCATAGCTACACATGACATCCCGCCAGGCTGTCATGAGAGGGACCCAGATTTAAGTTCAGGCCAAGCCTACCCTATGGTGGGCATGGGCAACCTACGGCGCCTTGTTGTGCGCCTTGCTGTTGTGCTTTCTGTCGCCTCACAACACCGCATCTAGTATATCTTCTGGTCTATCATCAAGCTCTTTTTCATTAGTCCTTTTATCGACAGTGCACGTGCTCAGCACACCATCCCCGTCATTTAAACGCCAAGGACGATCAAGTTTATGATCATGGACAGCACAGATACCAGTGGACGGGGGCGGCCAGCTGTCCCATGATCATGGGACTATCATAAGGATCATATGATCCAGAAGGTGTCCAGTTTCATCAATTTACATCATGGAATTGCACTTGCTCCTGCCAAATCAGGGACGTATCTTCGATCATGGCCGCCGTGACGACTGCATGCCTATTATCCTTCAAGGGTCACAGCAATTCACTGGCATCTCATAACTTGACGCCCATCGTTCTTCACCAGAGTGGGGTGCACTCTGGAGGGGATCCTATCTCGAGCTTGCGATATTTTGATGCTATTGGCATCAATTATTATCCTTCATGTAAGGAGGCATTTCTTAGTAAATTTTATTGAGAGATGAGCATCCCTGTTAGCTGCCGTATTGTAGTATTTAATACACCTTTTTGCTATCAGAAACCAACTGCTTTCCGTAGAATAGTACAGCCCCTATCTAGTGCCATTCTGGGACGCCACTAAGCTATAGGTGCACTGTTATGACCTTCTCCATATCATCACATTTTTCCCCATAGCATGCAGCCCATCCCAGTGGTGCTGATCCGTTTTACTTTTGGTTCCTAAGTCGCTGCCCTTACTCCATTTCTTTTTCTTCTCCTTTTTGGTCTCTTTTTATGCTACCAGCGTTAGTCATACAGCTGTGAACGCACAGCCATTCTAGTCAAGGCAGACCAGTCCGTTACTTTTTTTGTTTGTGGTAATACAGCCTCACCTCTGTGTCAAGATAGACAATTACAGTTTGGGGCTTACCGCTTCCGACGTGTCTACTACCTTAGCCGCTGTAATTTTCTAACAGATTTTCATTTGCGATCATCAGCTATATTAGGTCCCGACACCTTGTCAGGTACAAGTACAAGATACGTCCAGTGTGGCATCATTGCGTCGAACATCATCAAACTGCCCCACCATCAATCCGTTCCTTATAGAATGTCCCTAATACATTCCTCTCACACTCAAGGACCCTTGAGCCCACACCATCATGAAATGTCAAGCTTGTAGATAACCAATGTGCAGACATATGCTGTGACGACAGCTTCAAACCTCGTTGGGGCATCATGTCCGTAGGTTCTAAAAAAGGTCCCTTTCAGCCATTTTCCTTTAAAAGAACAAAATTCGGTGACAAAAAACCCTGCAGATATGTGGCCCAAATTCCTCGGAGTAGCTTCTTTTGTGGGTCCCCGCCATGCTTTACACCGACATGAAGCAGCGACTGTACCACGCGATACAGGCGCTAATTTCGGTCCGTGCACCGACACTCATGTCTCAGTCAACTGCTTCAAATCTCGACAAGCGTGATTTTGAAAAGCTAGCTGTGGCAGTGAATACCATGAAGATGCGTGCACTGAAGCTGTACCTACAATTTACGGTACGCATTCCCCTTTTTTAACATCAGATGTTACAGAGATTCTCTTCGGCCATTAACACTACTCCGTTTTCACTGCCTTTTGATCACGTTTTTCAATTCTTTTCCTCAAATTGGACTGGCTATTGGCATTGCAACAGTCAGCTTTTCCGTGTCCGTCATCAGAGCACATTATACTTTAATATTGGCCGTCATATTTAACATTTGGCAGAAACCTATTAACAGGATAGCTAATTTCATATCACACGTGACACCCTTTCCCATTTTTTGGGAGAGCACTTCAAAACGCAAACTTTGAATCTAGACACAAAACTTGGACCACAACAACTAGACAATATTTGTACTATGTGATCGAAACATCAAGTCAATCAGAGCAAAAATTTTTCCGGGACGCCAATTTGAAAATTCGGTGTCCATGCGTGCCTGGGACACCCTGTCCCGTTGCTCGGAAGGCTATTGCAGATCGAAAACTTTGGATTTGGACAAAAAATTTGAATTAGGTCATTTAGGCGGTATCTGAAAGACGTGGTAAAAATTTCAAGTCAGTCGGAGCAAAACTCACTTCGGGACGCGAATTTGAATCTGTGGGGTGTCCGCTTGGGGGGACCAGAAAGGGAGGGGGGGACACCCAAATACGGTGACCTGATCGTGGAGTTATCCCCGTATTTACGTTTTTGCGGCTTGTTAAGAAGATTAGGCTACATGATGAAGTCGCGTACAGTGGTCTTTGCTTTGCCCCCTTGAGCATGAGCAACATAGCGCCCACCTGGCCCTTGGCAAGGGCAATGACATCGCCGAGAAAAGGTGCTTTTTCTCCCCAACTCCAGTGCTTCTGGCTGCCATTCCACAGATTCCGCTGGTCTATATGTACTATAATTAGGTACATGGGGGGGCATTTAAGGTTTGTATACGTATATTACGCATTTTTACACGCAAAACGTGAAAAATATTTTCACGCATAAATACGTAAATACGATCTGTGTTTGTGTCGTAAATAACAAGCCTAGCCTATAAGCCACTCTTGCATTATAGGTTTTCCCAAGTTCAGAGATCCAATGGAAACCGCTGCTGAGATTGAAGTATTTCTCATTCAGATTCGCGCCAAACATTGGGTTAATGGAATGGCAGGTTGAGCGTACAGACAGAGAATAGCAGTTACTCTAAGAACATTGAGTTTCAAAAAGGGGTCCTCATCGAATGGACCCCGATGTGTAGATGAAGACCTGAAAGAGGTTTGAATCTTGCATCGCTCATTAAATTGCCTCTCAGGTGGCATTATGCTTTGACAGGCGAGTGATGATTAGCTGCACTCACTGTTTTCTGGTGGCAGGCAATGTGGCATTGAGCGCGACGCATGATGGTGGGCGGTGCGGTACCAAGAAGATGTTGGGGTAATAAGTAGCATTGAATTACATTACACCAATGTTGCATGACCATGCAAATATGCAATAGCCGTTTCCTCAACAAGGGGTAGCCGCGATGCCTGAAAGGGGCATCCCTGATGCTTTGATTTGTCTTCTTCCATACGTCTTTTTTCCACCCAGACGCCTCGGTTGATATAAGCATCAACACCCATGCCGAATATCACAACCTCACGAGTAGTCCCTCCTGCACCAACTCTGCAAAAACCAATTTGCCAATATTCATATCTGCTCATGTGAGCAAACAAACGACAAGAAAATATGCATGGTAAAGTGGGTGTATCGCGCAAGGAGTGTGCTGTCTCAGCTTTTTGCTGGCGCATTGAGTAACGTGTCATGCAAGGATATGCTGCATTAAACGGGGCCTTGCAATATGGGCATTGAGGCAGTGACTGCGTAATACGTAAATTACGTATTTTTGCGCGCTTTTGCGCCCAAAAACGTAAAAACTCTTTTTACGCATAAAACATAAAAACTGTTCTCAAGTATAGAACGTGGATGCGATCACTTTTTACGGGGCAACTAACAAGCCTGGTTCTGGGAGTTCTTGGATGAACAGGTGGTCGTTTGCGCAGTGAAAGGGCCGGTAGTAAGGTTGACGGGTTGTTAATGGAGCGTCCGTATCCAGCATGTGGCCGTATCCTGGATATGCATGTCTGGGACAAGGCGATCATATGCTATTCCATATCCAGTATGTGGACTTTTGACCGACGACTGTCCGTTGGGAAGGGACAAGCCTGACTCCAGGGTTCGAGGCGCTGCAGGCCTCAAGGGACGCGCATCCACGCGCGAGCGTTCAAAGCCGAGGCTGGCGAACCTGAGCAGTTTTGCGGACTTCAGACTCTGCGTCAAAGGGGCTGATTCAAGTATGATGGGCGCTCCAAAGAGGAGGGGAATGTGAGAGCAGCCCCAGAGTCGAGGAGAAAGTCGAAGGTCGCCCGGAGGCTCTGTTGAATGCGTGACCACACATTCGACACGTTGTTGAGCATGCTTCAAAGCTCGTTCGCGATTGCTGAACCACGGGTCTTTCATGACTGCAGACGCGCTGACTGTCACGGGGGGCGGGACGGTCCGCCGGGTGGAGAGCGGACAACTCTGGCAAGTGTAGGTGCGGCAGCTCGTGCACGAGCTACTCACGACTTCCTTGCGCCACACTTGTGACCTCCTTTCGTCGCTAATTGCGGCAGTGTGCCACAATCTCTGTGAGACTTGTTGTCGTTTTCACAGTCGTGATCGCGAGCAGGGCGTACCCCAGAATTGGGCTGCACCAATCAGTGGAGTTGGGTGCGACTCAGTCCAATGCTGCCCCAGCCCATCCGTCCCAGCCGTGCGCGGCAACATCGGAATATACGATACTTGCTGCACGGGTGCATCGATTATCTTGGTGAGGTGCGTACGACACATCACACGTCGGTGGACTATAGTAGTGCAGAACGCGGCCCCTGGCGAACCCCCTGGCGAAGGGGCTGCTGGCAGAAAGCACGCCTGGGCCGTAGGAGCCCGGAGTGGCGACGAAGCCCAGAATGCCCCTGATTGTGTTAAATACGCTACCCGTGGTGCCACAAACCACAGCGGCTGTGTGGCGAGCCTATCCACATGGTATACAAAAGCAAGGGCCCCACATTAGCTTTCAACAGCACAATGCGCCACTCCTTTGGATGCAAACAATCCAAAGCCCCCCAGCGCTGCGGGGCAGCATATAACCCACACATCGTCCGCCGCAACAGAGGGGCAGGGGGCGCAAACTCTCGAATGCGACCCAAATTAGGAAGGCGGAACACGCAACGGGGAACCTGTAAGGCGTCCGCGGCACAAAAAGAAATTTACAAACTTGCACAGATTTACGGAAAATAGACGATTCAGTAAGTTCCATGCTGGTTCATTTTCATTATGGCATTGCCACTATGGCGATCGACCGACCCCGCCAGACTTTCGAGGCACACATACACACGCACACACACAGAGTGTAGGTACAGATGGCCGTGCACATGCCTGGAGGCCCACCGAGCCGGTGAAAATCTGCACTGGCACTCCCGCACCAGCACCGAGACCGCACTTAATACTCCCCTGCCTGTGTCCAAACCCACAACAAAGTGATCACTGACACCCTTTGACATCTCTGGCTGCTGTGCCAGGCAGGTGGCCGCACACAAGTTGCGAAACACAACCCCCTGGCTAGCCAAAGACGTCATCGTGGCCTGCGTCTCCCTTGGTCGGGGCGCTGTCATCCAGGTACTGATCCACTAGCGAGGCCATGTGTTTGATGTAAGCCGCATCGCTGCACACCCAGGCTGCCCGCACCCCAGCTGCCTCGTCCCCATACTCCTCCTGAACCGCCAGCTGTGTCGCCCGCTTGTTCATCTTCTCGAGGTCCGACTTCTGCGAGGTGGCACGCGTCATGATGGTGCCGATCTGGTACAGGCTCAGCCCCCTGGCCACGCACTTCTTCAGCAGGAGGGTGCAAACCTTGTACACGCGCTCGCACTCCCGCCTCAGGGCTAGGCCCTGCTCTGCAAGCATGGTGAGGTCACGGTCGGCGTCGAGCTCATCGATGTACGCCCGGGCCTCCGGTCCCAGAGGCATTTTGGCCTGGGGCCAGTACAGCCATTCGAAGTTGAGGTCCTCAAAGGTGGAGGGCATGCAGTAGCCATGGTCGATGGGCGTGAGCCACCACCCGCCATCCTGGGGGCTCCGCCAAGCCAGGATGTTGCCACCGTTGCGGTCCGTGTTTGCCAGGCGCACGTCCAGGATGGCTATCTTGTGCACCTGGTGCGGTGGGAATGCGGCAGGGCCCATGTCCTCGCAGTCGGATTCGTGGGGAATGAACTGCTGGAAGCTGCACACCTTCTTCTCGCCGCCCACCTTGAGTGTGACCATCGCCGTTGGGGGCACCCCAGAGAAGTTGCCATGGTCCAGGACGTAGGCCATCACCTCCCTCACGGCCCCCTCGCCGGGCCGCACGCCCTTCCTCAGGCCGCCCCCATCCGGGGACCCCGCAAAGCCCTTGGGGTTGTTGGGGCCATTGGGCTCCTCATCTTTGGGCTTCAGCACGGCCACCTTGGTGCCGTCGTTAGCGAAGATGAAGTACGACCCCCCCGTTCCTGCCGGGGCCAGCTTCGGCGCCACGCCCTTGGCCAGCGCGTCCTTCGCAGCCTGCCAGTGCTGGAACAACTTGTGGTCCGGGTGGGACAGGCGCGGGGATCCGTCCGGGAACGCCCGCACCCGCGTCATCTCAAATGGGACCAGTTCCACCACACTGCCTTTGCCAATCCCCACGCTGGCCAGCGGCACACTGGGCGGCAGCACCTCCCCCCCGCTCAGGAACCTGTAGCGATCCGCCCTAATGGACGACACGGCCTCGATCTTGGTCTGCATAGCCGCCACGGTGTCTGTGGCGCTGATGGACAGCTCGAACCAGTCGTCCTTGACATGCTGCCAAGCCAGCTTGGCGCTCTTGCGGATCAGCAGGTGGATCACGGTGCTGTCCATCACCTCCTCCACATCGTCATCATACCCTACGACCCGGCCGCGCAGCCGTAGGCTGTCCCCGGGCTCGCGCCCATCCTGCAGGGCGCGGGACAACGATCCGTGCCTGGCCCTGCCAACCTCCTCCGCCCCGTTGTCCAGCACCATCG
This sequence comes from Ostreobium quekettii, assembly GCA_905146915.1. Classification (NCBI taxonomy): domain Eukaryota; kingdom Viridiplantae; phylum Chlorophyta; class Ulvophyceae; order Bryopsidales; family Ostreobiaceae; genus Ostreobium; species Ostreobium quekettii. The sequence continues at coordinate 23,907 of CAJHUC010002943.1, forward strand.
TCCCCTTGGCCGTGGCCACCTCCAGCGTCGCGACATCCGACACCTTTGCAAAGACATGCAGGTAGTCCGAGTCGGCCGATTGGGCAGCCACGTCGCCCACTGTCTCGTGCTCCAGCAGCTTGCGGCTGCCGAAGACAAGGTAGTGCCGCCCGGAGAACAGCCCCCGGTTCTTCAGCCGCAGGCGCAGCGTGTGGATCGTCTCGCGCGGGAGGGCGTGGCATGACTCGGTCACGTAGCGCCGCCCGCCGCCGGGGACGGGCCTCTCCACGGACAGCAGCAGGTTGAGCTCCTTGTGCTCGGGGAGGATCGGCGGCAGGGATGCGGGCGGCGCCACGGCGAGCGAGCGCTTGGCCAGGGCCAGGGGTGCCGAAGCCCGGGTGGGGGCCGGGCCGGGGCTGACAGCGATCGGCGCGGAGCCAGCCGGCCCACCGATCTTCAGGGTGCCAAACACCGACGCCAGGCGGTCCCCTTCGCCGGCCCCTTCGCCGCTGAGCTCCCGTGCGCTGCTTGCCGGCATGCCGCCCCGGCCGCCGCGATTCGGCGCCGAGATTCGGCGGCCCTCGCGGCTCCGGAGCGGGCTCGCACCCCAGACGCCCAGCGTGGAGTCACCTCAGATTTCTCCCCTCTTACGCGCCCGCCCCGAAGAAACCACCTGGAAGCCACACCCCGACTCCTGGCCTCCGGACGATCGACTCCCGCGGCTTCAAATCCCCCCCCCCCCGATGCTGCGCCCGGCCCTCTCGGCCACCACTCCGCCGCGCCCGCGCCCCCGACGGCGATCCAAGGCGGCCTTCAAGGCGGATCCCTGCAGCCTCCCCCCCGGACGCACCGCCCCGGCCAGTCAAACGCAGGCGCGCGTCCCGCCCACCTCGCCCCGCCCAACCCCCTGAATCCACCCCAGCAAATCGATTTCCCGCCTCAAACGAATCCCGAAATCCAGCGCGATGCCCAGACACTCCCGGCCGCTCTCGAGTCGATCGGTTCGAGCCAGCCAAAGCCACCCGCGGCACCTCAGCCAAGCGTCAGCGGCGCCCTCCGGCCGGGCCTCCCCCCGGCTCAGATGCTCGGATGCGGCCTCCCAGCCATGCCCGCCCCTGCCCTCCGCCCTACGATTGCGGCGAGCGCTCCGGGATGCCGCGAGGGCAGCCCGGCCAGCCACAGGCGGGCGGGGGGGGAGGGGGAGGGGAGTGGCGGGGGGGCGGGCCGCCCCTGCGCACCGCGCTTGCCCGCCGGCCTGCCGATTTGCGCGCTGTGTTGCTGTCTCGTGCAGTGGCTCGCGCGCAGACCTGTGGTGGGGGTGGCCGGCTTGCTGCGGCGTCGGGGAGTTTTGAGCTGAAGGGGTGGCGGGGGGGGGGCGGGACCTTTCTGCGCCCTTCCCGAACGCCACTGGGACGCGTGTCACCTTCCGGCCGGCTCTGCCGGATTGTTGGGGCGAAGGTATCTCCTGGGGGGTGGAGAAAAAAGGCATTTGTCGGCCTTTGGGCGGCTCAAGTGCGCAATGAGCCTTTGGGCTGCGGCGACCCCGTGGGTACGGGAGGCATTCGCGATGGTCACGCGCGGGGAAGACACTTCTGTCACTCACGATCCGAACCCATCATTACAAACGAAGCGAGTGGTATTTATAGTGCGATTGTGCGACAGTTCATGAGTTGCTGCCTCCAGAATACCCACTCTGGCCACTTTCACGAGCTGGCCGGGTTCGTGTCCCTTTCTCATGCCAAGTTTCTATTCCCGCCGCCCAGACCAACTATGATCCATTGCCGAATAGCCCAGCAACTACCCGCGTACAGTACCCACTCCCGCTCTCCCTCGCTCCCGCACTTCCTCAGCTCCTATTCCCGCCGCCATCCCCAACTATGATCCAATCCCAAAGCCGTCCCCGTTCGTTCACTATAGCCAATTCCCCTTAACTGGCTCCCCTATCATACGTACCGCACCACTCCCACACATTCTTGAAGGAAAGGCCGTTGATGTAATCAAACGGCCCCCTTTGGAGTGCACACTAGAAGCGCGAATCCACGATCGCCGATGCTTGAACGGGTTGGCGCACGGCCAGACGCAAGGCCACGCCACACACAAAACGCCCAGGGCTTACATATTTGTTCACCCTTCCCACAATGAAGAGCCTTGCCGACGGCGGCAACGACCCCCGAAACTGAACCGTTCGAATTTTTTTGCACCCACAGAACTTTCCTTTTCATGTGACAAGGATCATCATCCATCACCAACCAGCCATACGGCGCTTCAGAGATGCCCACTCGTCGCCACAATACAACCCACTCTATAACACATATACTAAAGATGCCCATACACTCAATAGCAATGTAGAAATATTTCAGCTGCAAGCGCGACCCTAACCATAGCATTTATCTCTGAATCAGATGGCATCTCCCACAACAATCAAATTGATGCTCACAAAAGTCCCATCACATGAGAAATAATTCTGTGAATTCTAAAACACATTTTCATTTCTTTGTAAAAATTCAGAATGCCTTGCATACAAACAATATTCTTGAAGTGCATACAAGTCGCACACCATAATGCATAAATGATCCACCCAGTGAAACGGTGGTCATTATGCGGTGTTGCGAACAGCATACAATTACTGGCTCCACCAAATCGGTGACTGCTCGCACCAACTCCCTCCAAAATTTACCTAAACTAAAACGTAAGCCCTAAAAACTAAACCTGCCCTAACCCTAATTCCAACCTAAAATTTACCCTAAAACTAAACCTAACCCTAAAACTGAGGTTAGGACATAGTGTGCACGTGATTTAATGCAGGCCGTAATACTATTTCGAGCAAAAAGGGGGGTGGGTTGGGGCATGGGAGCATTCTTACTGGCTAATTTGAATTTGTTTGCTGGCAATCTAAAAGAAAAATTTGGGATTCCTTTTAAAAGCAAAAAAACGAGGGTGTTCCCGATGCGTCCCGTTAAATGTGGCTCGAACCACCGCGTGCAAGATCGCCCCCCGAAGCCCAATGCGCGGCGCAGCGCTAGGCAGCGATCGTGGCCAGCCGTGGTCTCCAAGGACATAGTACGGCGTGCAAGACAAAAACTGGGCGCTTTGGTGAGCGGCAGTGAGCGCACAGAGGCCCCAGAGTCAAGCAACAATGGCTGGCGACATGGATTTCATGTCTTGGCTGTTGCCTTCGCGAGGCTGCCATACGCCAGTTTTGGCATGAATGGGCGAGTGCGTGGCTTTCCCGAAAGCACAGCCATTTCGCTGTCCACCAATTGAGCTTTCTTGAAGGAAATGCCGTTGATGCGATTCAAACGGCTCCCTTTGGAGTGCACACGGGAAGCGCGAATCCACGATCGCCGATGCTTCAACGGCCTTGGCACACGGCCAGACGCAAGGTCCCACCACACACAAAACGCCCAGGGCTTACATATTTGTTCACCCTTCCCACAATGAAGCGCCTTGCCGACGGTGGCAACGACCCCCGCAACCGAACAGTTCGAATTCCCTTGCACCCACAGAACTTCCCTTTTCATGTGACAAGGGCCATCACCCATCACCAACCAGCCATACGACACTTCAGATATGTCTACGCATCGCTACAGTGCAACCTACTTTATAAAACATATGTCAAAGTTGCCCATACACTCAGTGGTAATGTGCAAATACGTACAAGGCGCACACCATAATGCATAAGTGATCCACCCAGTGAAACGGTGGTCATTATGCGGTGTTGCGAACAGCTTGTAGCTCCCCAATTTGCATGCAAGCCCCATCACTTCACCGCGACATGGGGGTGGGGTGTGTGTTTCTGTTGGTTGGCGCATTCTATCGTCAGTTAGTATAGGTCACCATGCCAAGATCTTCCTTGTAAGTTGTGTGCGCGCGTGGCCTGCAGGCTGCCTGGCTTGCGCTGTGACAGTGCCGGCGCTGGCCGATCGCCTGTCTTCTATTTATTGCGCCGTGCACCCCATCTTTGTCTTGGATGCCATGCTTTGTCCTTAGGGACCATGGATGGCCGCAATTGCCGACCAGCGCTTTGGACTCCAGGACGCGATCTAAGACGGGATGGCTCGGGCGAAGCCCAAACAGTCAACGCGGCTGTGCGTTGCCGCAAAGCTCTGTGCCGCGTGGGGCGGGTTGGCGGACTACCAGGGCACAGCGACTGGTCGTGAACTACTTGGGCGCGGTGGCCCGAGGCGAGCGTAGACAGGTCACCGGACGGGCTGCATCGCGGGGTATTTTGGCGAAATGCCGTCTGGTGAATACGGCAACCGCGAGTTCCTGAGTCGTATGGCTATACAAGAGATACGGGAGGTGGAGCTCCGCAGACCCCATTGAACGGGATGCTCGTCGCGTCTTCCCATCAGTCGCTCATCACGGGCGCGCCTCAGTTCACGAGTTGAGCATCGGTGCGGGCAGCCCTTTCCCGCAAGCCTCGATCCCAGCGACGGTCTGCTCATCGTTTCCAAGGAGCTCATCATGACTTTGACAATGGTATGATACACCTGCTTTGCGGTTTACAGCCCCAAGTACACCATGCATCCCCTGCCCGGTCCCAAGCGAAAAACAAGGCAAAAGGAAGCGCCCTCCGCTGCATCAGCCCACACGCCACTCCACAACGCTTGGCACTGCGTCGTCGCGCTCATTTAATAGGAGCAAGTCTTAGTGGTGTCGTTGGAACAACTGGGATGACTGAAGGTCCGGCTGGATCCGAATCCCCAAGCTTGCTTCCCCTGTAGGCATCATCGTTTCTGACCACCCCGCTCCGCGTAGAGGCAGCCCCCTCGGGCCGCTGGACGGCCCGACTGGACCACGCCAAGGCGGCGGCGCGTCACTCACTGCGCAAATCGTTCTCTGATCCCCCGCTGCATCTGTTCACCGGAGTCTTGGGGGCCTCGACCTCCAGCGACGAGGAGGGCAGCAGCGTGGAGAATGGCCAGTCCGCATATCGTTTGCGGATCTCTGCCAAGCACAGACACACACACGACTTTGTTGCATTGTGTTTTCATGCGCCGGTGACATGATACTAAATTGTCGATTTCACTGTAATGAACAACAACGACAGAGAGAGAGACACACACACACACACACACAGTGAGTCAGAACGACCATTGTCAGGCTGCAGAACAGAGCCTCAATGTCCCTAGGTCGGGATATACCACAACTGCGTATGTGTCCACCATTCGATAAATCTGATACGACCACCAGTTGGTTGCCTGCTAGAGCATCACGTCCACGGCGCCACAGCTGTCACCGGAAAACTACTGCCAGCCCACGGGCAGCGCTGGCTACGGGCGGCGCTTGGAACGCGGTAGAAGAGGCAGAATTTGCAATTTTGGGTTTGGCAGTACTGCAGAATTGAGGAATAAAGAATGTTGCAGCAAACCACCACAGGCGCACCTCCATGGCACTGTGGCTTATGGTCCAGCTGCTGTTTGCGGCTGTGTGGGCACAAACCCATCCTCCACAAAATCAGCTTCTACGAAGCGCAAGCGAAGCATTCACGTTTCTTTCTACCAAACAAAAAACGCTCTTTCCATTGCCTGGGTTTTGCATGCTTCCATGGTGCTAACCAAGGCGTCATTCTATGTGTTCGTCTGGGGCCAACGCATTACGAGCTTACTGCCTTTCCACGGACTGGGAATCGCACAAGCACCCACCTTCTACGGGCTTTGCCTGCTGGCTGCCGCCCGTTCGACACTCTGCACCCCATTGCATGACACCCAGTGGAAAGGGAGGTCCGTGTGGTCGCTGCGGGACCTCGAGGGATGGGGGAGACCGACCGCTGCTGCCAGCATGCTTGGCTTCACACGTTTGGCAGCAACCACCTGCCCTAAGCCAAAGGAACAACACACACATCAAGGGCTGCCATTGACTGCAAAAGGGACAGCTTCCCGGAATGAATTCTTGAGCTCACCATGCTCCGGTGCACAAGTGCTGCAGAGTGGACATGTTCACTAGATATCTACGCTAGATATCTACAGTAGACATCTACACTAGATATGTTCACTGTGCAAGCAGCGCAAGAAAACACAAGGGCAATGCGTCCAACTTGTCCATTAGCAGAGCTTGCTTCAAACACAATGTCTTCGTTGTCGATCGAACTGCATGGCAATGAACAGTGTAGAAAACACGACCTATATTCAGACCACCACTGTGCAAGCGCTGAATCTAAGGGATCGAAATAGGCTCAGCCTGCTGTTTCGAATGGACAGGTACCTTGCCCCGGATGCGAGAATAGGGTGCCTGCCGCATGCCCAATTCGTTCTGCCCTCAACCACAGCCAGGCTGCAAAATTCTATCCGCACACAAACTGTTCTGCATGATTCAGCAACAACAGTGCGATTCACGACTCCGCATGAAACGACTTTGTGTTGCTCAGTGTGGAAGGCAGGGAACTGTTCAGTGGCTGTCCCGCAACTGTTACCTTCCATTCTTCGGTTCGCCCACCCTGGCTGCAGCATCAGCAGTCTCCGCATGTATGCTCTCTGCCACACCCCTCTCGCCCACAGTGCTGCACGGCTCAGGAGGCCGATTAGCCAACACTGCACCACACTCCCCTTTCTCACGCACCATGCCCGTCATACCGCACTCAGCTGCTGCCTCACCAGGCATCACAGATTCAGGACTGCGCTCGTCCAGCGACATGTCTGCGATGGGCACAGCCACGTGCCTCTCCCCACCCTCGGAAAAGGGCACATCCACCACAAGGGGTGCCGATCGCTGACTCTCCCCCCCACCACCATGTCCTAAAGGACCCGACTTGTCATCGCCTCGCGTGCCAACAGAATCGCCCGAGTCCTCCTGTTCCCCAATAGACACGCAGTCCCCCTCCTCCCTGCTGCTCTGCCTGGGCGGAGATGTGTCGTAGTCCACCAGGCCCTCCCGCACCTTGGGGCTCGAGGGCCCACCGCCACTGGCAGCTTCAGCGCCCTCTGTGGTCACCTCCCCACCGCACTCGCTGGAGCAAACCACCTCCTCCCCGGGGCCCTCCTCCATGGCCTCCCCATTGCCAGACGACTGCCCACCTCTCCCTCTTGCATCTGCTGCCTTGTCTTCGACGCTGCAGCTGGCTCCGGTGCCACACACATCCACAGGGGCGCCCTTGGGCTCCTGCCCATCTTTCGCACACTCATTGGGCTGGCTGGCTGTGGCAGGGTCCTCTCCAGCACCATCGCCATCGCCCACTCCAGCACAGATGGCATCATCGCCCACAGAAGACGCGGTGAGGCCGGCATCGCCCCTGGGCCCAGCACCAGCTTTGGGGGCAGGCAGCCTCACATCTGGCCCCCCTCCAGGACTGGCGGCAGGGGTCTCAGCACACTCTTCCACCTCCGAGGGCGTGGCAGTGCTCCACGACATGGGTGCCAAGCCCTTCCTGTCTGCGTTCCCATTTGCCAGGCTGCCATTCGCTGTTCTGGTGCCATCGCCTCCTGCGTCCTCCGGTGGAGCGCTTGAGATCTCGGACTCCCCCTTTTCCTCATCCTTCTCCGATTCGCCCACCGACTTGAGCTCCTGGCTGAGCTGTGAGATGGACATCAGCTCTGTGATGTCCCCCAGGCGGGACAGGCCCATGGGCATCCGGCTCCGCATCACAAGGCTCTTTGTCATGTTGAGGGACTCGATGCTGGGGCCGCGCTCACAGGTCCTGGGTGCCAAAAGGAACGGGTCCATCTTTGCCAGCTTTCGCCTCTCACACACATCCAGCTTCTTCACACCGTCCTTGACAGTGGGAACTGGTGGGGCAGCAGGTGCAGGGCTTGGGGAGGTCTGCTGGATCCCGGGGCGCGATTTGCCTCCAACATGCACCAGCTTGACACCAGCTTTGCACTCTTGCCCTGCGTCCCCTGTCGCCTCAGCGACCATGTCCTTTCTGCCACTGTTAGCTGCCTCTTGCACACCAAGAACAGTTTGGTTAGCAGCTTCTGCCGATATCGACTCGTTTCGATGTGAGGATCCCAGCTCTCTCCCCTTCTCAGACCTGATTGCAACCAGTTCTTCAGCCTTGAGCTTCAGCGCCTGCGTATCCACAACCCCATTGTCTCGCTCTGCAGTCCTGTCTGTACCGCAAGCCGCCACTGAGGTCGGCCCAGTCGAGGCGCTGTCGCCAGACGACTGCGTTTTGGACACAGCGCCTTCAACTACGTCCTCCTCCACACTGCGAACCAGCAGTTCCGAAGAGTCCTCGCTCGCATCCTCTGCAGCCCTTAAACCCCACTGGTGAGGTTCTTGATCCCCACTCACCGGCAACCGAGCAGATCGCACCGTTGCAGACACTTCCAGCATATCTGCCATCTTTGCTTCTGCATTCTCCTTAATGTCGGCTCCAATGGGGTGGCAAAGGCCATGTGCTTGCAAGTGAGACGCCACATGATCTGGACTGTGCTCGATGGGAGCATGGCCGTCCCGATTGTTGGCCAACTCCTGTCCGCTCTCCACATTCGACACAGCTGGGCAGCTCGACTGCCCTTCGCGCCGCACCTGCTTCTGCATGAGACGCCAAGACTTTCGAACGGGGTGAACAGAGGCTTCCCCTCTGTTCTCCCCAGCTTCGACCTCCACATCTTCAGCACGATTCTGTCGTGCTTTTGCTTGTGGATCGTCAAGCTGACTGGCAGCTGCCAGGCCGACCTCCTCCACATGGTCCTCTGCCTTCATCTCAGCTTGAGACTTGTGCCTGGCCAGCCGGGCAGCCTGTCTTTTTGCAGGCGGCGGGGCACTGTCGAGCTTCATAGGACTGCCCGGCCTCCTGCGTCTGTTAGCCCTGCGGGTTGGCTTCACCTCCTCAGCATCAGCAACTGCTCCCTCTTCAGGTTCAGACGCCCTGGTGGGGCTCTCAGCCATGGTGGGGCTCTCAACCCTGGTGGGGCTCTCAACCCTGGTGGGACTCTCAACCCCGGTGGGAGCATCCTCTGCCTCAATTTTAATCGTCGTCTTACTGCGCTTGCTGCGTCTGTTTTCGGTGTCACGATCCTCTCCCTCCCCAGTCACTGTGTTCTGGCCCCTCTTGGCCCCTACTTGGGACCCCCTGCGACCGCCCCTTCCACGGCTAAGCCACTCCTTTCCATTCGTGGGACTGACACTCTCCTTGGGCTGTGCATCTTCTGCAGGTGACCCAAGATCATGCGACCTCTGTGCTCTCCTGGCTGTTCTGGCCGAGGGCCCAGGAGGGGAAGCTATGCCCTTGGCCCTGGACTGGCCCTGAGCGCCTGCAGGCCCTTTTGCTTCCTTGGCCTTGGAGCCCTTGTGCCGGCTGGTTGCAGCTATCCCTAGCAAATTGCAAAAGCAGGTACCTTTTCAACAGCGATATTACCACTGTCATTCCAAGAAGCACTCCTCCTTGACGACAGCATGTACTTAACAAACGTCAATACTCAACCCCACTGTTTCTGTTTTTGTTGTTGCTCCTATTGACGTTTTTAAACAATACGCAACAGAGAAGGACGTGGTGCAAACAACAAATGTATGAACAATATACAAACTGCCACAAACTGAACACCAGCAGGATTCAAATCCACTACCCGACTATGCATTCGAACGCACCTTTGCCAGCAGGCTCTTTTGGGACCTCAGTCGCCACATTCACCACAGGCAGTGCATCAGCGTCATCAGCATCTGTGGACATCACAGTGACGACCCCGATCTTGCCTTCCTTCTGGCTCACTTCGTAGTCCCTGAACTCCAAAGCCAGGTCGGCGTCGCCGTCGTCGTACACCACTTTGTACCTATCCGTGGCACTGTCGTACGCATCGATGCGCCCGCCAAAAAAAGCATTCTCTCCGCCCCACCTGAGCAAGTCGAGAAATGATCCAGTCGGGACGATGGAACAGATGTGCGCAGCACTTTACTACCATGCTGCTGGGCTGCACAGCAACGACTTTGTTGCAATGAGCAGATTCTGCGCCTCAAGGGTTCTGATTGCCAAAGCACTTCGTCCATTGAAGACCTGAGGCCATTCTGCACAGCAAACTTGGTCTGCACGGCCAGGAGCAAGAGGATCCAAAAACCAAACAGATTCACACTTGTACCCATGAACAGGTACTAATTATGCACCCCACCCCACCCCCTTTTTTCCTCTTCCCCTTTCCCCTTCCTTTCAAGACAGTGACCACCTCAACGACGTGCAAAATGCAGCGGTTTCTCTTCGCAAAATGTCACCAACGTATGACATGAAAGGGACAGCCTAAACTACACAAATGCCCCAGAACAACAAGAAGGCCGTCAGCTCTTGGCAGTGTTCTTCAGCTTCAGGAAAAAATAGGTTCCACCACGCCTAGTCTGGGAACAAGGAGGGCAACGACACCAACCCGCACCTTCATTTACACAGAACACACAAAGATCAAACTTATCTTACATGTCCTCCCTAGTCGATGCACAGGCGCACTGCAGCCCACAACTCACCACACGGACGCCCTGCATCCCACAAGGGCCTCCCCGCTGGGCTTCCTGGCCTTTGTGGCCCCCTTCCGCCGCTTGACTTGCTTTTTGGCGTTGGGAGCCATCGGCAAGATCCACCACAGCTTCTTGTCTGGGTCGTGCCAGAACACGTCCTTACCCCTCACAAGGTCCCCTGACACCTAATGCACAGTGATCAGCCATTCAATCCACATATACATAACACAATGTAAGATGTCTTAACATTAATAAGCAACAACACACCAATGCCAGTGACGACAGAACAACACTGCCCTGCTTCATAGTAGGGTATGTGGGAGATATTCAAAACAGCAGATAGTCTATTTGATTAGATGCCAGGCGACGGGGAACAGGGGAAGCCGGCAGGTTCTGAATCACTCTGCAACTCGGTGGACGTCTTTGGGACTCGTTTTGCAGTAACATATCATGCTGCTTCCAGCAGCCTGCCTGTCCCCTGTGCCTGGGAAAACCTTTGCCCACACACAAAGGATGAAAACTTATGCAAGGTAAGTGACCGTGCTGCTATGCTGGCCTATCACTACTGCTACAATATTAGCTCGCAATGCTATACTTGAGTGCAAATAATTATCATAATAGGATACAACCATCGCGAAGTTATTCTTCACAAAATCAAGAACGGGCTGATCATATGTTGTGTGTGCCACGAAGCAGTGCCATTTCTAGGCCTGAAAGGCTTTCCCATTCGTTCACATTTCCGAGTGTGAGTGGAAACATTTTACAGTTTTACAATTCGCGGCTCTTTGGGGCGACCAGGATTGTGAGCCCCATCCCCAGGCGACAGAAACCGGGCGGCCACCATCGGCGCCCCCCCCACTGTGGGGACCCCGGGCAGATGCGCGTAAATCGTAACCACACCACACACGCCCCCATGGTCGCGTGACGTGAACATGGGACCAAACGTGACACCATCGCAACGGGGGACAAGTCGAATGGGAAGGAACCGCCTTCCTTCGGAACTGAGCCGACGGCTCCATCCAAGGGTCCCAGAACGAACCACAATGAACCAGGTTGTGAATAAAACACGACTCCTGGTGCGTTACGCCCCGACCTCTCACGCTCCATCCCATCCCCCGCGTTACGCCGCTCCCTGACTGCATGTGTTCTGCCTTTGTGTTGCTTGCATTGTGTGCTCATCATTTCGCATCGGAGGCTCTACATCATCGTTTTACAGCACAGAAATTAGTCTCGCATGATTTGGCTTAGCAGTGGTTGCCCTCTGTCGGGTCTGTGCCCTGTTTTTCTCTCTCTTTGTGACACATCTCACCCGCGTTACGCTCTATTTCCCGCGTTACGTACCCCTCCCTTGGCGACCCCATCCATCAACCGCCGAACCAATCTGTCACTCCTCAGTCACCCCAGCCACCCGGCGACACGTTACGTTACACCGGGAACGCGGGCGTTCACTTGGGGGAACGCGTCACGCGACCGTCTGTACTTCCGGAGGTACCCCCCGCCCACAGTGGCTCATCTCGATGCCCTCGGAGCGCAAATGGGCACGCCAGCCCTGATGTCAGCCCCAGGAGCCCAGGCACACGCACTCATCACCCTTACGAGCGGGCACGTCAAACCACCCACCCACGTGGGCGCCCGCCGCGCCCACCCCGCCCGGGGCCTCCCTCCACCCCCGCCCCGCCCGCTCGCCGCCAAACAGGGTCCAACACACGCTGAAATGCCCCTGGGCTCCACCAACGAGGTCCGCAAACCGCGAAGCGAATGTGTGCGGCTTCGGACAAGCAATCGGGTCCCGCTGTGCGCCTGTGTGCGCGCACACATATGTGTGTGGTGTGGGGTAGGAGACAAGTAAAGAGGGGAGAAGATATGGGGACGCCAAATGGGGAAGGCATCTTAGATTGGGGGAAAGCATCTTGGATTAAGGGAAGTTTGCCGCGGCGGTGGTGGCGGGAGGGGGCTGGGGGCTAGGGGGATCGGGATGGGGCTGGAAGCGGCCGATGAGGGGGCGCAGAAACTGAGTGGGAAGGGGAGGGCGGGCGGCGCGGGGGGCGGATGCCGCGCGGCGGGGTGGCGACTCTGGGAGGGATGGGGCGAGGGCGGGACGAGGGGCCCGAGGGGCTGCTCGGCGGGCATCTGGGGGCGCTGCGGGCGATAGGTTTTGGGGTGCGGCGCTCGAGGGTTGGGATGAGGGCCCGGGGGGGGCGGGACGCCTGGAGCACAAGCTGGGCGAGGAGGGGGCGGGGAGGGGGTGGAAAGGGCGGGCGCGGGCTCAGCGATCGCCAGAAACGGGTCCTGAAGCGAGGGGCCGCCGCGACAAGGGGGGACCCGCGCCGGGGGGGCTGCGGAGGGCGGGCCCGATGGTTGGGAGGACGGCCCGGAGCCAGCCGCGGCCTGGCGCCAAGGGGGGGATGAGACCTGGCAATGGTTCCCTCGTCCGCGCTGGCGCGCGTTGCCGCTCCTCATTTCGGGGTGCGTGAGTGGGTGGGGGGGCGTGCGCCGTGCCTCACCTGGCCCGCAGCATTCTTCTTCTCCGTAAAGTCCTTCAGCCCGCGGTCCTGGATCTCCCGCGCGATCTGCGTGACGTTCAGGCCCTGCGGGTAGTGCCGCAGCACCTCCCACGCGCAGTACTTCACGCTGTGCTCCCGCCCGCCGCGCTGCGCCTCCCGGAACGGGTTGGGCTGCCGCCCGCCGCGGCACCGCCCGCCCATGGGCCGCCCGCCCCCCCGGACGCGCCGATCCGATTGGCCCACCCGACGATCCCAACCACCCACCGCCCAACCGCCCCCCGGCGGACGCTCGAGCAGTTCAGCCGCCCACGCTCCGAGGTGGGGCGCTCAACGCGCAGGCTGCCGCGCACAACATGTGAATGTCAAAAGAGGCGACGGGCGCACGGCCGGCCAGGCGCACGGGGGGCATCTTCAGCAGAAGCCTGGGAGCCGCCCTGGCGCCAATCGGGCTGACCCCCGGCTGACTGTGGGACCCCCAGGCACCGGACCTTTTCCGGACCGTTTCCGGATCACGTGATCCGGAATCCGGGATGGTGGGACCTGGGGCCGGTTGGGGCGGTACGGCGAGCGCGGGGATCGGGGGGGGTGGGGGGTCCGATGAAAGGAGAGCGTTGGAGGTATGGGTGGGATGGGAAGGTGGTTGGCTGCCGAGGGCCGGCGGCGGTTCGCGATTGGCGGGGCCGACCGAGGCGGGCCCCGCGGCCCGCCGCGACCGTTTCGCCGGCCAGGCCACGTTCCCGGCAGCATGCCGCCCCCGAGACCGGCACACGCCGGCAAGACGTCGATCCTCCAGCGCGTAAAGGCTCTCGGCGGGGGGGGGACCGCCTGTGTGCGCCGCGCTGTAAAAGACTCCCGACATTTGGATTGGCAAAGGGGTTGGAGACATTGGGCGGATGGGGCGCAGCTGGAGGGTGCGCGAGGCCGTTGAGATGGATGTCGGGGACCAGGGAGGGATTGAAGCGTACCAAATCGGCAGGGGCGAGATTTGCGTTTCGACCGGCGCCGCGGTTGTGAACCCTACTCACCTGCGCTGTCCCTGCGCCTCCGCGGATTGGGCTGGTCACAGGGGCTCGCCTTGTCTGGGCTTGGGGTGGGCGGTGGGGGTGTGGCAGCGAGAAGGGATGTTTGGGACCGGGCGCTTTGCGGCGGGGTGTGCCCGGGGGTGGGCGGCACGCCGAGGGACGGCCGTGGCGTGCGCGACGCTACGTGTTTCGGGCCAACATGGCCTGAAGGGGTGTGGACGCAGGACGGCTGGGCCGCACGATTTTGGTCCGGTGGGCGCGTCCGGGGTGGGACTGAGTCATGGGCCGATCACGGGAATCATCCGGCCGGCCCGTGTACTAACCCAAAGTACTGGCACGATCCGTCCGGCGGCGATCGCCGTCGATGCCGCGGAGGGCGCGGCCGAGGGCGCCCGCGGGGGCCACGGGCCCGGCGGGTCGCGGACCGGGTTCATTGGCAGTTCAGCCAATCAGGTCTCGGATATCGGATACGCTGGCGGGAGTATCGCAGACGCGGAAAGTGTGTCTAGTTGGCTTTGATTAGCATGACTGAAGGCGCCCGCTCGCAATGAGAAGGGGTCATCGCGCTGGGGGAGGGCGGGGCTGGAAGGAGGGCGGAGGCGCCTGGTGGTTCTCTGGACTCCGGGATCCGGGCCCCGGCGAGGAGCCCGCGGCGACAGTGATCGCGGTTTGCGAGCCCGTGCTGCCGCGCAGTCCTCCGGCCGCTGGCGTTGTGCTCGCCGACCACGGATGCGGCGGAGACAAACACGGTGTGCAATGCGGTGTGCGCCAAATCACGACAGGTCGTGAAGAGCTGCGGGGCAAAATTCCGGCGGCAGCCCGCCACAGGGCTGGCGTTCATGAGCAGGCACCTTCCAGGGTTGGGCTGGGGGGAGGAAGTGCGGCTGAAGTTCAGTCGTTGCACAAGCCGGCGCAGTGAGAGGCTGCACTTTGACGTCTCTGTCAGGTTTGTTGCAGTTAAGAGCGAGCAGGATTCGACAGTTGCCTCCCAGAACACAACAGCAAGCACCTTTTCAAGGAATAACACCACTTCACCTTTGTCCACGGCGGGCTGTCAAGAATCCCAGAGCATCATCCCACACAAGATCCACCATCGGTTGGCTGGCTTTCCCCGTTGAACTCCAGGGAAGACGTCACACTAAAGAAGCCACAGGAGGCCGGAGGCATCCGGGTTGTCGCCATTGTGCTTTCTCCTTCTGACAAGCTTCCTCATACTTCTTGTAACTTTCCCTGGCATGTTCCGCTTGCGCTGCCCTTTGCTTGGGCCTCCATGCCACGGGCCTCCCTCCGGCGATGCAGGCGATGACGACGTTTGTCACCAGGCCGCCCTGCCGTCCCAGAGTCTGGCTCAGAAACTGGCGCCACTGGAATCAGCGACAACGTGCTTCCATTACTGACGCCCCGAACAATTGAAGTCTCATTTCAACCGCCAGAACGTCTTCTTCCTGGATGTGGACGCGTCTGACGTTGAATACGCTCCGAAAGGGCATGAAATTTGTTCCTCTGTCTTTTCCGTGAAGATCCCTTCTTGTTTCGGACAACCTAAACCCTAAACCACGGACTCACTGACCGGCGTTGGCCTTGTCAGCGGAAGAAGAAGGGATCTTCACGGAGCAGACGGGGGGAATAATAGATGCTCCCCTGACGGCAACGTTCCTTGGGGACACTGATTGCCCACATTTTTTCCACTCTGGACAAACGTGGCGCGCTGCTGGCAACCTCGTCAGCCGCCCTGGCGCCGATATTGGCACGCGCCTCCTGCAGTCCCGTGTTTCACGTGCGCGCGGAGGGGTGCTTAGCGGCGAGATGCCACCGACTGGGGGGGAATGATGCGCTGCTCCCCTCTAGCCGGCGCGGGACAAACACTCGCGGCGCCACCAGCGCCCTTCCTCGGGGCCACGGCCCTTCGCCTCGACCGACTCGACCCCGCCCCCCGGGCCGCGACGTCCCTTGGGCTCCGGCGACGGGAAGCTGCGGGCGGAGCAAATTCGCGGCATCAGATCCCAAAGGTGATTCCCAAGCAGACTCACGCTGATCATACTCAGCCAAGTCGATCTCGCGACGCTTAGCTGGGCGATCTGTTCCTCGCCGGTCCCCTCGACGGGCATCGCGAAGAGGCAATTTTGAGGGGGTGAGACCGGGGCGCGCTTTTCTCCGCGCCGTGCCGCGGGGAATCGAGCCTCGCTGGTGCCGTCGCGGCGTCGCGAGCGCATCGCAGGATGGCCGGGCCACCGCGCCGCTGCATGTCTCGAAATTCTTTTGAGCGGGGACGTTGCTCGCGCAGCGCGGTGGGGCAGCGCTGCGCCTGCCCAGGCCGGACTGTGAAGGTTTCCGCAGCTGACCTGGCGGCGCCCCCCACGCGATCGCAGAGGCGCTGCATCCTAAGGCCGGCGGATTTAGTCCGCGAGGCGGCTTTCAGGGCGTTGCGTCCTTGGAGTGGCTTCGGTGCGACCGTCGCACGCGCAGCGCGTGCAGATGCGCACGCCGAACCGGTGCCATATCCGGGCCTGCAGCGGCAAATCCAGTGGCGCAAGCGGCGGGGGGTTCAATATTGGCCGCACCCCCAATCCACGTCCGTTTGCCGTCAACCCCACACGCTTGCAGTCACCCCAACACGCCGCCGGGTGACCCGCGTCGCCTGAAATGTGACACTGGGAGTGTGGCCCTCAACACGCGGACCGCAACATGCTGCCCTTGACATGTCTCTCTGCGCTCGGGCCAATCCGCTTGCCGCCCGTCGTTCCCGAACGCCGCCTCTGACGGACAGATCGTGGGCTGAAAACAACGCAGGCACCCGTCCCCATTTGCGCCATGAGCGACTGGGGCCATCTCCCGCGCGACCTCTTCGGCCTCATCCTGCCGCTGCTGCGGCGGCCCGACCTCCGCAGCGCCAACCTGGTCAGCCGCCACTGGCGCGCCCACGCCCAGGCGGCTGTCACCCTCTGGAGGCCCACCCCCCCGGCCTTGGGCCTCTCCCGCCGGGTCTCCGCCCTCTTGCCCAGTATAACCGGCCTTGACTTCGAGCACTGCTGCGAGCACCTCACCGACGACCGCCTGAAGTCCCTGCTGCGCGACCTGCGGGGGCTGAAGAAGCTGAGGGCGGTCACGCTGGCGTGCTGCAGCGGCGTCAGCAGCCGAGGCCTGCAGGCCCTGGCGGATGAGATTCCCAGGCTCGAGTACCTCTCCCTGCGCGCTTGGTCCGCCCATGACGGCTGCTTGGGGGCGGGCCACACAGAGCTGTCCCCACTTGGGGTGCTGGATCCTCCCCAACATCCATTTCCTTCCGAAAAGGTGTTGGCGGCGTTCACGGCTCTCAGGCACCTGGATCTGTCCTGGAACCCAATTGAGGATGCAGCGCTTGCGGCCCTGGCGCAGCTGACCGGCCTCACCGGGCTGCAGGTCAAGGAGTGCAGCCGACTGACCGACGAGGGGGTGCCCCACATCGCGGCGCTGCCCAACCTAAGGTACCTCAATCTGTCCAACACGCAGGTGTCAGACGAGGGGCTGATGCTGCTCATGGATGCGCAGCTGGAGTCCCTGTGCCTGTCCAAGTGCTCCAGGGTGTCGGACGATGGGCTGTATTGGGTGGGGAGGATGGGCACTGTGCGGCAGCTGGACCTGAGTTTGTGCGGGGGCTTGACATCGGCCGGGATCGAGCAGCTGAAGGGGCTGCCGTGCCTGAGTGTGCTCCACCTGGGAGGCTGCCGCAGCATCTCCCCCAGCGGGGTGGTGGCCTTGGAGGGCCTGACACACCTAGAAGTCCTCAACCTGAGGGACTGCCCCTGGGTGTCCGATGCCACGCTGGGCGTCCTGGCAAAGTGTGCCACCCTGAGGGCCATTGGGTTGAGGAACTGTGGGTTGGTGGGTGATGCCGGCCTCAAGGCTGTGGCGGTGCTGCCCGGGATGGAGTCGCTGAACCTGAGGGGTTGCGAGAAGGTGACGGACGACGGGCTGCGCACGCTAGCTGCTGTGACCGCCCTGCAGGACTTGGACCTCAGCTACTGCGGAAGCGTCACGGACTGGGGTGTTGCGGCGATCGCCACGCTGCCAAAACTGCGAAGGCTGGTGCTCAACTGGTGCCGCCAGGTGCGGGCGTGCGCTTGCAGGCCTTTTGTCCGCCTCTCTTGTTGCTTGATGATTCATGTGGCACCCCCTGTCGATGCACACAGAACGTTGCGAAGGGCATCTTCTTCAGTATGTGAAGGAGTCTCAGAAGTTTCAGCCAAAAGAGAAGATAAGGAGAACGTGAACTGTCCTTGTTGTATGCAAGTCTTCTATTCTCACTATGAACCGCTGGCACCACTATGAATTCGTTGGACTGGCAGAACATGTGTGAGATTATGTGGTGTGGTTCGGTGCCCCACTCAATTGAGACGCAGCGACTGGCAAGAAATCATGGATCTGTTGCAGCGATGGACCAACAGCATTGGGCCAGACCTGAACCACCCCCATATCACCCGTCAATACTCCCCCTTGTTCACATCCACAATTGATCCTCTGCCCAGTGGAAAAGGTGGAAATGATGGACGACATCGACATGGACTTGTGCAGCTCCCAACGTCACTCAATCGATGCAAGGGCAGTACCTCGCTGTGCTTGACAGATCTGGTGTCTGTCGTTTTGCAGGTTTCGGCAGAGGGGTTGATGCACCTCAGGGAGCGACGGCACACCCTCAGACAGCTGTCCATCAAGGGGTGCCACATGCTGTCCTCTGCCAACCTGGTGTCCATAGCCTCAAGCCTGCCTGTGCTCGAGGAGGTGGACTACGAGTTGTGCCAGTGCTCGGTGCAGGTGGATGTGTGCCAGGGGGCTGGCTGTGGGACAACACGTCTCCCAGACATGAGCCGAATCGACTCTGTGGGGTGCTTCCAGGAGGTCTGCTGAAGCTTGTGTCGGCTTGTGCGAAGTGGGCAGGTGAACGGGACAAGCCAGGTCATGGAGGTATGTGGGTGTCTGCAGCGGCGCAGCGTTGGGCCTTGTGGGAAAGCAGCCGTTTTGTTGGCGCTAATCCATTTGATTCAAATGCATGCGAATTGTTTGACGATTTAGGCTGGGCGGGAAAGGGGGACGGAGTGCACGCGGCTGTGCTGGGAGCAAATTTTGTGGCCAAGATTGTGGTCATTGCTGCGCTGCGATTTTGTGATGGGTGGCATTTGTGCTGGAGTGCTAGTGCAAAGGTAGTGGGAACGGCTGAGTCTGTGTGCAGTGGGCACTGTAGTATGTAAAGGGGCATGCTGATCGAGCACACAGCACTCGTTGAATTGTTGTAGCAGTGGCGATGTGCACAGATACCAGTCGGTTTTTTGGTTTGCAGTAGAGGCATGCCTTTGCTTCATGATAGAAGATGATTTGGGTTGTCCTTGGACAGCAGTAGTTATGGAACTCCCGAGACCAAGAGTGGTTGCAGGCAAAGGGGGCCTGCTGACGACTACTGAAGTTCGGAAGGGCGCGCACCTGAGGGAGCTTGTCGTTTGGGTGCTGTCGCGCACGGGATCAGTGGACGAACAACGTGGTGCCTATTGCATCGGTCTTGAATGTCCGAGTTTTGATTGGGTTGAATGCACGGGCCCCAAGAGTGGCGGCAATTGGGTTTGGCGGGTAGGTGGATGGGTGGTTAGCTGGCTGCGCGCTGCCCAAACGACAATTCGCGGACTGGCTGAACACATCCGTGATGATGCATTGATCGCTCATAGCTGGCAGGAGACACAGGACGCCATGTGTCCGGTTGTGGATTGAGACACGGCCGACCAATTTTGAAGGCTTTCACTGTCCTTCTTCAGCCCAGCTCCAAATTTAATTCTTCGCTATTGTTTGGCAACAGTGGCCTCCGTGTGTTCCTCTCTGAAACTACTCTCGCAGCATCCGTGACCAGAGATGGGGGTGGGTTCTGCGTGGTTTGGGGTGGGGATACATTCCTGAAGGCTGCACGGATTCCACCTTCGATGAACGACAGGGCGTGGAGCCCCAAATCTTTCTCCGATGTGGCATACCACATGTCTTCGTGGGACATGCCTTGACCCTGACAAACTCAGCCGCCACGACTGGACAAGGAGACAATTTCCCATGGCACGAGGCGCAGAGATGCTCGCCTTCCTTTTGTCGACCCACGGGGTTTCGTCCACGTTCTTTCGCGCATGCTGGGCGGTCGCTGAATTCTGCTTTGACTGCATTTCGCCCCATGAATGGCGCCCTGGTGCCTGGCTGCCCAGTCGATGAAGCGCACCTTGGCCTCTATGGTGTTTGTTTTTTGAGTGCTCATAAATGTATTTTTGAACGGCCTGCCTGCACTTTTCACCGGCGACTGGCAAGGAACGGAGTGCTGTTCTGCCTGACCAATGAACTCGGCTCAGACCTGGAGCGCCTGAGGGTTACACTTCTGCACCACTGTAGTTTGCCACGACATGTCTGCCACAATGATGGTAACGATAGTAGGTCGACCAAGATTGTGCATTCGGGGGCTCCCGAGAAGGCAGATTGTTGATGGTTGGACATGCAGGGTGGAAAACTCCACATCTTTTGCGAAGGTTGGCAGCGACTAGAATGGCAGACTGGCCATGCTGATGATGCTCACTGCAATTCACAGGACGCAATAGGGCGCAGCTCGGCCGAATCACCCAGCAGAGTAACTTTAGGCACGTGCTCGCCTGGCGATCAGGGTACCCACAACCCACATCCACGCTCCACACTTACTAGCACAGCCCAAAACACACTTTGAAGTGGTTGCAGGGTGCCTTCAACCGCAGACACAAACGGCCAACTCAGCAACATTTCAATACCCAGGCACAGGGCATCTGCAGCTCGCACCCAGAAAGCGAATGTTGCAGGCTCCTCATTGCACATGCTCTGATGTAGCGCAGGCTGCGCCTTCCCACGGTTAGATAAGTCCCAATACAGACCCTCACAATGTAGTATTGACCCACTCAAGGATGCTTGCAAACTGCACTTAGTCGTGTTCGCACTGATTGTCTCTCTGTTGCAGTTGGAACATTTGACGACCCCTGTGAACCACAGGTCTTCTTCTGCGCAAGGGTCCAGGGTAATGGAAACACCACTGCTGGTGGCCTGGCCAAAGGTCAAAGAAACAACACGATTGGTGGCCTCAATGGCAGCAGTGGTCCATAAATGTGAGAATGGTGACAATGGTACATGCGATCAAAGTCTGAAGCACATGTGGATGGACAATTTTTGCATTTTTATCTGCTGCTGCATCAACCGGACGTCTGCATTCGAGATTCAAAGACATGGTGGGTTTTGGCACGAGCCACCAAAGCAGCTGCTGGAGATGCTTTCGACATTCGAGGACATGTCTGCCCAGGACAGACCAAATATGTTATTGACGAGGCCATAGCCACAGCCTGCGGTGAGAAGCGCGTCAGCTACATTTCCGAGCTGCAGCTGCCAGTCGTCCTCGTCCTGTCTTGTCCCAGTGCGAAGCGGCGTCGTTTCTCACAGGCAGCAAGCGCTGGATTTGCACCAACTCGAATCTGTCCCTTTTCTGTGGGTTTACACACTCGCCTCCTTTCGCAGCCATATCTTTTTCATTCGTTTTCTTCCCGTATCCCTCCTTTCTCGGTCTTTTCTTTCCTTTCCATCCCCTCCCTCCGCCTCACAAATCGGTCCAATACAAAATCTGATTCCCAGTCCGATTCCCTGGGCACAGAACCAAGTTCCAGATCACCCGTCTCGAACAGCGTCCCCATTCCCCCGCGACTCCTCCCCCTCTCGCCGCGAAGGCACCTCGATTTCGATGTCGGATGTCGGCAGCTCAGACGGGCCCCCTCTCGCCCTGACCGCCGCCCAAAACTGCCGCCGAAACTTCGGGCTCACGATCAGCAGCCAGGGCCACAGCGCGGACAGCCGCCACCTGCTGCCCTCCCTGAACGCCGTGGCCTTGAAATTCCTGTTGAACAGCGCCGTGCCAACGGCGTAAATGCACGCCACCAGCGCCAACGCAAAGACTCCAATAGAGCCGAACAGCGGCGCGGGCGCCTGGTGGGCGACCACCATGCCCCCCGAGGAAACCACCACCGACTCGCTGTAGCTGTACCCCCCGGGGTAGCTCTCCTCCCGCCGCTCTATCCGCACGCCTGGCTGCGACTCCTGAACCCTCTCCAGCGCCCGGCGCTGTACCTCCCTCGACTCGCGCATCATTCGCTCCATCTCGGCGTCCATCCGCCGCTGCATGCGATACATGTCGGCGCTCATGGATTCGAATTGGGCGTCAAAATCGTCGAAGGGATCGCCAGGGACATCGCGAGCGGCCCGGGCAAGCGGAGAGGCTCGGTGACGAGGGGGGTGGATGGCCGGGTGGGCCACGTGGAGGCGACGGTGGCCGCATGGCGGCTGCGGGCGCCGGGGGACGGCGCCTGGGAGGAGCGTCTGGTGGCTGGGGCGGGGGAGAGCGGGGAGAGGGGGGCGGAGCGGCGGGCCGGTAGCGCGAGTGCCCATGGCTCCCTGCAACGAAACGAGCTGAAGTGCGGGCAAAAAAATGGTTCACACACAATCGCTTTTCAGCCTCGACCGATCGATTTTTGGTTTTTGGATGCGGTCGATGCCGCGTGCGAAGGGAAGGGACATTGGGCAGGCGCGAGTGGCCTGAAAGCTCCCCGGGGGGAAGCAGAAAGACTAATTTCGAAGATGTCTTGAAGCCATGGCCTTTTCGCTGAAAAACGCGATACATTTAGCGGCTTTCTTCTTTATTTACTGGGGAAACGTGGGCAGGAAAGGCACCATCTGCTGAGAATGGCCATATCTCCAAAACTGTCCATCATTGCCAAAGTTGAATTGCAATTTTCATTTCCAAATTCCACTTTCTTCTGCATTGTCCAAATTCAATTCCAGTTTTCGACGTCAACAATGCCCTCAAACACTTGCCAAGCTTTGCGCTGCTTCACCAAGCCTCCTTGGTATCCACTGTACCCCAGAGCTCAGGACAAAAACACAGAAAAGACTGGTCCCAGAAAGCGCTGGCGGAGTGAGCACATCGAATTTTCGTGCACCTCAGGCGGGGAGAATACGTCGCTCCTGGATCTGTGAAGGAGGGGTGGCGGATGAAATAATATTACTGCCTGCACCAAATCGGTGACTGCTTGCACCAAGTCACGTGCACACTTTGTCCTAACCTCAGTTTTAGGGTTAGGTTTAGTTCAGGGTGAGTTTTAGGGTTAGGGTTAGGGTTAGGACAGATTAAGGTTTAGGGTTTAGGGTTTAGGTTTTAGGTTAGGTTAGTTTTGACGGAGTTGGACATGATGTGCACGTGACTTGGTGCAAGAAGTCACCGTTTTCGTGCAAGCAGTCACCGATTTGATGCAGGGAGTAATTTTGTGCCGGTGGCGGATGGTGATAACTAGAACCACCTCAGGTAATGGTCACCATCGTGCACCCCCTGCTTCCCAGTTTCAGGAGCAACGTATCCCCCCCCGCCTCCGCGTTGAACGGTGACGGCTTTCTCCTGGCGGTACACAGGCGCCGCAGGTGCCACGTGCAGGGTTGACTAATCCGCCCGATCCCCAGATTACACCCATCGCGGTCGAATGGCGCGGTGGACGCTTGGGGCCGTGCGCCGGTGTGTGGATCCCGATATCTCTGAGGTCACCCACCCGAGGCCACTCGTGGCGAGAGGGCGCGTACACGCAATAACCGCACCTCGGCGCCGGCAGCCCCGCCCCAGGGCACCCCCGCGCCCGCCCGCCCCACTGCAAAGAACAACTAGCGAGCCTGCGCGGGTCGCGATCTCGGCAGGATTGTTCCGGTCACCCTTTGCCCGGCCGGCATCCCTTGCCAGGGTGTGACGCGCTGCGGAGGTGAGCGTCGCGAGGAGACGTCGCGATGGGGCGCGGGGTGGGGAGAGGGGAAAGGGGCGATGCCGTTCGGCTCGAAGGGCAGACGTTTTTGGCGATCCAAGGTGGGGCCGTCGGGCGCCCGGCGTCCGAGTTTGAGTACTTCGGCGGGGCCGCGGCCCAAGGGCGCCACACGGTGGCCGGATGCCGCGCTGGTGATCGCGGCGCCGGAGCGGCGGGGCGGATTTTTGAGCTTCGGGAGGGGATCCGCGCGGGGCTGGGGTTGTGTTTTGGGATTGTGGCGTCGGACGGACGGCCATCTGTCGGGAGGATCTGCGCAACGTGGCGCTTTCCCCGTCGGCTGGCATGAATTTACGTGAGTCGCGCGAGTGCCGGCGGTCCTGGCGCCCCTTCCCGACGGACGGGGGGCGTTTAGAGGCTGTGATTTTGCCGACGCGGCGGCCGGGCGTGTTTGTGTGACCGCAGGCCTGGCCGCGGGAGGAGGCCGGCGGCCGGCGGAGCCGCAATGAGGAGTCGGATTGTGTCGACATCGCGCCTGGTGGTGCTGGCGCTGGCGTTGTCCCTGGCCTGCATCGCGGGCAGGGACATTGGGCACGGTGGTGAGTGCCGGAAGGGGTGGGGGTTTTGGCGGGCTTGGGGGGGAGAGGGCGGCAATGGAGTGGGGGCGGGGGACTTGTGTTTTGGACGTAGGCAGTCACTCGAGTCGCGGCCTGCAGCCGCGGAATTGTTCGCCCAGCCTTTTTGCCGGCTTCAACGATCTTTTGCATGGCTTGCGTTCCGTGAACGCCAAAATCAAGCTGCTGAAAAAGGGTCACCGGCAGTGGGGTGAAGCAGGGATCCATTGATGAACCTGGAGTCAATTGTACAAGGGGGCGCAAGTTGGGGCTGAAACTGGAAGCTCTCTGGCGGTTGGCTGAGCGTCTAGTGCACTCAGGCTACAGAAAGCTTGTGCCTTTTGGCGGAAAGGCTACAGTGATCTGTGAATGCAGTGGGTGGCATGTATGGTCCTGTCACGAGCCTTTCCATGCGTCGACTGTTGTCCATCCCTTTGGAGCATGACAGCCCTCCTTGGGCTACCCGGCCCATATGAGCGGACCACTGCCATGAATTGCCCATCCACTTCTGTGGATTAGAAGCAGAACACGTGGGGCGACTACTGTGGGTCGAGGACTTTGCCCTCAATAGTTGCGTTCCTAATTGCTGTTGCTTCCCTTGGCAAGGAAATCTGCACGAGGGCTTGATGCCTTGTGGCCTGAGCCATTCAGTGCACATGGTCGTACATTCTGGCACCTATGAATATCTTGCCATTTGCATGCACTGCACTGATTGGCACTGTGAACCTTTGGAGTTTAAACCATGCACTCCGCACATGTCTGCTGGCAATTTGTGGACCATTGTGTTTATTTATTCCAACTGTTAAAAAGACAGTACAAACAAATGTCATAGTCCATGCACACTTTTGCATCCTGCTCAGCATTGCCATTCTTTTTGTGGGACATTGTATTGCACATTGCCCCTTGTTGCACTCTTGGACTTGTGTATCATCTTGTGTAGTGTGGAAAATTCTCTCACGAATTCTCCTGTGAGGGGGAAGTGGGGGAACAGAGAAGGGGGGAGGGGGCGCACCAGGGGAGAAGGACCTGTTGGCTTGCTTTCAAGCACATTTCTTTGTAGGCACGATGACTAGAGACGCCACGCCGTTTGCTGTGATGGTGCAGTGTAAGGAATTTTGACATTTTGCAGGTGGATGGACAAAATCTCAGGCTAATGGAGAGATGAGAGTTCTGCTTGAAGAACCCACAGCTCGCAAGATCCAGCCACGGATTGTGGTGGGTACATTTGCTGCCAGCACTGTGCTTGCTGCCCAGACATGCTGGTTTGTGATTCATGATGTGGGGCACGGTAGCCTGACATAGTGAACAAACACTGGTTGTATGTTTGTGTGCCCATCATCGCTTGCAAGGTGCAGAAGGCTTGGTTCGCTATGGCTACTGCAGTACATGGAGTTGAAGAAACCGCCAACAGTGATGGCAGACAGTCTGCAGTGCAGTGCAAGGTCTTTGTTGTTTTTGTTGCAAAGGCTTTTGTCTATTTGTGGTTGAGAATGGGTGACAAAACCCACTAAGTGGCTGACAGTTTGTGCCCCATAATAGCCATCCAGCAAGGGTGAAAACAGAAAAATGGTTTGTTGCGAGAGCACCATGCACCTACTGTGGTGCACAGAATTGCACATGTGCTTAGTTGATCAACAGTTCTGTAGCATGTGCTCCTGGAAGGCAGCCGATCATGCACTGCTTCTCTTTGCTGAATGGTCTGTTAGTGCCTCACTTCTGCTGCAATGTAATCCTTGGTTGGCTGATCTGCAGGGTGGGGAGGATGCACCATGTGGTCGCTTTCCTTACATGGCTTCTTTGCAGACACTTTCGGGCAACCACTTGTGCGGGGGTGTTCTGATTGACAAGCAATGGGTCTTGACTGCTGCCCACTGTGTGGAAAATACTTCACAGCTTTACCCCACACATGTGATTGCCCTCGGCCTGTGCAACATCACGGATGGACAAGGCACTGAGGACTCAGGTCGCATTGTTGAGGTAGATCTGTTTTTTTTTCAAGTTTGGGACTTTCTTATAGCCTGGGAATGTTTAGTCTTTTTTTTCAGAAGCAGTGCCTACTACTCATGCTTTTTTTTGACTCAAGGCCAAGGGGAAGGCACCTTGGGTTTGGAATGTGTGTGAGTGTGAGCGTTATGCTTCCACCACACTGTGATTCCGTTTCTTGTGGGATACAGGCACTGTGATACACACACGTGTGCAAGAAAATATGGACCCAAGACAATGCATGGGTCACAGCTTTGTTTGTAGCATTGTGCCCATTGTGTGGTGCACATAGCTGTCATTGACACCTTCTCCAGTCTGTAACGTGCTGGCAGAGTAGCGTATGAAGGAAATTAGCCAGTTGCCCTCAAGATAAGATATGTGGGTGGAGGGGTGCTAGGCTCGAGCACACAGCAGCGCTTCAAGAAGATTGGCTGCGAGCGCAGTGCAACTAAGTGTGTACTCGGACAGTTGTGTCAAATCAATCCAAAAGGGTGCCTCCTAAGTTAGGGAATGGTTCTGTCTCTGCTTGCCTGAACCTTCTGTGCCTGCCTCTGATTAGAATCGGTTTCAGTTCGTTCAGTGATGTACTTAGTGATTCTGACAAGAAATGTACTGCTTGCCCCAGTTCTTCACAAGTGAGAGGATCGAGGTCCACCCTATGTACACGGGTAATGCTGAGGACGGATACGACATCGCGCTGGTGAAGCTGAACAAGGAGTCGCAAAACGAGCCAGTTTCTATTGCGACCAACCCTGATGAGCTGCAGAACCAAAGGAAGGTTTCTGCTCTGGGATTCGGCATATCCGACGAGGGTGTGCCCGCTGACACCCTGCAGTTCACGAATGAGCTGATCGTCATAGAAAACGTGCTGTGCAAAGGCCTCTGGCAGGATGTCATCCAAGACTCGATGCTTTGCGCTTTTGGATTTGAGGGTGTTGATACCTGCCCAGGTATGACCCTGCATATGCAGTATCCAGTTGGTGCTATGAGTTCTTTGCTCAATATTTTGAGCAGCTCATCTGCCATTAGCCCTCACTCAAAATGCTGCGCTGCTTGATTGAGTTACAACATGCAGCAGAGAGCTTGCAGTGAGTGTATGTAGTCAGCAGTTGCCATGTTGGTGGAATTCAGCATCAGATATATTTGTTGCACCATGATGGTTTCTTGATTTAGCTCAAGTCTGTAAGATCCATGGTGGTGCTGCTGTGGACATATGAGAAATTGGGTTGATTGTTATAGCATCAGTCCAGAGGCTAGACATCACTGCAACATATGGCTAGGCAATGGCTGTGAGGGCGTGTTTCCCCATGATACCAGCATGGCACCAGGAGTTTGTGGCCATGCTGTCAGCACTTTTCTCGGTGTGTTTTCTCGACGACTGCTAAGTCGTACATTGTAGTTGGTTGGTTTGTGGATTAGAGGTACCAAAGCCAGCAGACCAACTGATGGCAGATAGCTGTTCTGCAGAACAGGGACTGGATGCTTGAGAAACGTAATGGGAAATTTTGCTGACAGGAGTGATCGGATTAAACTGCACCAGAGAAGTATTTGGAGAAGCAGCATCCACAATTTTTCCTGCACGCGTCTGCTGTGGCAGTGTGCCTGTTGTGCAACCCCAAATGCCCTCAATGCACAATGAGGCAATCGGTGCAGTGGAGAAATTGATACCATGTTTCATTCCCCTTTGCTTACTGTATCTTGTTGTGCTGGGGACGATGAATTGCAGCATGATTGAATGCAAACATTGTGCACGATGGGTTGTGTTGAAAAGGCAGTTCTGCACATCCTGTGATCACAGCGCATGTTACAGTTTTGGCAGTCTTGCTTGGAGAGCTATAGGGGCAGTTTAATGTCAACTGGTGCAATGTATAGCCAAGTTGAACGTATTGTCTCTTCTGTAATTGGATGCTGGTGCAGACTATGACCAAATGCCAGAAAGAACAGCATCAACAACAGCATAGGAATGGTGCAGAGTCGCAATCTCACACATCAGCTTGGGCGTTGGCAGGCCACTCTGCTCGAGCACTCATGCTCGATGGAAGGTCATTTTTGTGTATCTGGAGGCACATAGTGGAGCAATTGCTTGTGCTGGCCTCACTGGTAACATGTGCCACTGATTGGGTGACCAAATATTGTTCATATTGTGATATCGTGCAGCGAAGGTATTTGTGCATGACTGATAGGGTCTGAATTCAAGTCGCTTGTCTATATCTTCACTTGGTTCTTTGTGGAGAAGCAGGAGACAGTGGCGGCCCTCTCCTGGTGACATTCCAGCCTGATGGTGACATTGAAAAGGGCATCCCTAGCATTGATAAGGTCGTGGGCGTCACGTCGTTTGGAGAAAAGTTGGCCTGTGGCGAGTCTGGCATTCCGGCTGTGTACACAAGGGTGACCAGCTTTGCAGAGTGGATTGAAGCGATCATAGAGGTGAGCGAACTGTCGTATTGTTTTTTGCACGATGACCAAACACAACGCACACAGTAAGGTTGGATGGGGAGTGCTCACTTGTGCAGATAAATGGGAATTATTCATAGCAAGCTCTGCAGTTCACAATTTCATGTGAGCATTGGGCACGTGTGACGAAATATCTATGATACACATGGGCATCTTTTTCTTGGATTCTTCTGTTAGGATCGAGCCTTCCATTCCTCAGTGCCACTGGTTGGTTTGTCTCACAGCCTGCTGTGGCTCGGTTCTTCCCTTCGAGCATGCTATTTGCTGGCATCCGGCGTGTGTTGCGGCTGTGCTGTGGTTGGGACGCGTTCCAGGCTGCTTTGTGTGGACCTGGATTGCTGTCTCGGCTGAACTTGCTACATTCTGCAGGGAGAGGAACCTGCCGAAGAAGAGCCGGAAGAGCCTGTCGAGGAGCAGGTCGAAGAGCCTGTCGAGGAGCAAGTCGAAGAGCCTGTCGAGGAGCAGGTCGAAGAGCCGGTCGAGGAGCAGGTCGAAGAGCCGGTCGAGGAGCAGGTCGAAGAGCCTGTCGAGGAGCAGGTCGAAGAGCCTGTCGAGGAGCAGGTCGAATTATATATGCCCAAGAGCCGGTCGAGGAGTTTGCCGGGTATTTTGGCCGTTTATGGTTTCAATGAGTATCCGGAAGAGCCTGTCGGTTGGTTTGCGCCTGAAGAGTCCGAAGAGCCCGTCGAAGAGTCCGAAGAGCCGGTCGAAGAGCCGGTCGAAGAACCGGTCGAGGAGCCGGTCGAGGAGCCGGTCGAGGAGCCGGTCGAGGAGCCGGTCGAGGAGCCGGTCGAGGAGCCGGTCGAGGAGCCGGTCGAGGAGCCGGTCGAGGAGCCGGTCGAGGAGTCCGAAGAGCCTGTCGAAGAGTCCGAAGAGCCGGTCGAAGAGTCCGAAGAGCCCGTCGAAGAGTCCGAAGAGCCGGTCGAAGAGCCGGTCGAAGAACCGGTCGAAGAGCCGGTCGAAGAACCGGTCGAAGAGCCGGACGAAGAACCGGTCGAAGAGCCGGTCGAAGAACCGGTCGAAGAGCCGGTCGAAGAACCGGTCGAGGAGCCGGACGAGCCTGTCGAGGAGCCGGAAGAGCCTGTCGAGGAGCCGGAAGAGCCTGTCGAGGAGCCCGAAGAGCCGGTCGAGGAGCAGGAAGAGCCGGTCGAAGAGCCCGAAGAGCCGGTCGAAGAGCCCGAAGAGCCTGTCGAGGAGCCCGAAGAGCCTGTCGAGGAGCCCGAAGAGCCTGTCGAGGAGCCCGAAGAGCCTGTCGAGGAGCCCGAAGAGCCTGTCGAGGAGCCCGAAGAGCCAGTCGAACAGCCGGAGGAGCCGGTCGAGGAGCCTGAAGAGCCGGTCGAAGAGCCTGTGGAAGAGTCAGTCGAAGAGCCGGAAAAACCAGTTGAAGAGCCAGAAGAGCCGGTTGAGGAGCCGGAAGAGCCAGTCGAAGAGCCGGAAGAAACGGTTGAGGAGCCTGTCGAAGAGGACGCAGAGGTAGGTGCTTGTGACACCGCTCCTTTCATACTGCACTTGCAGGTGCAGTTGCAGCACTTTTGCTGGCCCTGCAGGGCCAATGCAAGTACCAGGGCGCACCATTCTTTTGACAGTAGTGCATCTCTATTTGATGGCCAGCCATCCTGTTGTGGGGGCCAGCAAGAGTCAGAGCACCTGCTGGTGTCAGTAATTCCTCCCAAGATGGAGCCCTTGGGAACATCTGCGATGGGCATGCAGAGTATATACTACATATGGCACAAGACGAACGTGTTCATAGAATACTTTATGGCGTGACACGCTTTGCCAGTGCAACCAGTGGCGAATTCATCCGAAGCTGTGGACTGGATATAACTGCCTGTATGATTTCTGAAGATCACTGATAGCTTGCTTGTATGATTTCTGAAGATCACTGATAGCTTGCTTGGCAGGGTGCCATACTGTACACTGTTATCCTAGTACGGTCTGTTGTGACACTGTCACCCCCTTGTATTTCATACTGCATCACTATGCCAATCCAAAGTGTTGGAAGTGGAGCATAGTTCAAGAGTGCAGCTGTAAACATATGTCACAACTTCTTGGTGATCTTCTTGGCTGTGCTGCCTTTGTCACCAGCCCTGTCCTTGCTCCGAGGATGGTATCAGCAATGGCACCGAGACGGGCTTCGGCGGATGCAGCAGACGGCTAGAGGCTGGCGCTGCGCTGTGCTACGTACAATCCAATGAGGGTCCCTGCTCGATCGCCAGGGCCTCGAATCTGTTCTCTGGTGCATCGTGGATATCGTGCGGGGTGAGTATGGTGAATTGTGGACTTTCATATCCAGTGCATTGTTGGCTATCCGTGTTATCTGATGTTTTTGTGCAGCAACATCGTTGCCAATGATGTGCACTGACGTTTAAGCACCTGTGCGACTTTGCTCAGGCCGACGGCGATGGGGAATCTGTCGGTGTTCAGGAACTTTCAAAGGTAGGTTGCTGCACTTGATTCACCAGGCACGGCCCCTTTACAACCACTTTGTTTCAGGCGAGTGTGCTGTCAGTGCCACACACTGCAACCCAGTACTGCCCAGTAGGTATATCGACAATGATTGGTCTCCCTGTAATACTGGATGCAATTCAACTGTATTTTGTTTGGAATAAGAGGAGATAATAGCAGCAGCAATGCCCAGCACAGGCGCTCATATCAGCTTTGTTCTCTCTTATGGAACAGGACGCTTCTGCCGACGTAGCCCAGCTGAATGAGGTGAGTTGATTGCGTGGTTCAGATATTTTTTAGTGAATTCGTTCAGGAAACTTGTGTCACATGCATGAGCTCAAGTGCCGTAGCCATCATTTCTGGAAGGGGCACCTGTTGGGTCTTTGGATGTTGACCTTTTGGGTGGTTGTGTCGTTTGTGTGCCTGGCTGGGGTACGTGTTGGTACAGTTGAGACCTTGAAAGTTTTGGCGTTCAATCCCATATTAGATTTTGTGGTTCTACCTTGTTGCCTTTGTCACCTATGTGACATAATAATGCTCAACACCTTCAGAGCAGCAACATATTTGCTTGGATGATTTCTTAATCTGCAATAATGCAGTGTCTAGCATGCTATAGCGTGACTCCGCTTCCCCTTTATTTTGATATGAGCACCTTTTAAGACGAAACGTCCGTTGGATGTGCACGGTCAAAAAAAAAGGATCAAAGAAAAAGAAAGGATCAAAGCTTGTTGGACCACAACATGCCCAGTCTAAATGACATGTTCAACCGATGGCTTGCCATGAGCTTCCTGTTGGCAGAGCTGCAGCTCCTCGATGGAACAGCAGCCGCATATCACGATTTCAATTCACACGAATAAACCACCATATGTGAAGGTGCCGCCGCCAACACCATTCCACCATCGCAGCATGGACAGCGCGTCCAGCGCGGCCCCACTGCCATTCCCTATGCTGGTGCAGAACTTGGGGCAGGAGAGAGCGAATGGAGATACTCGGCTGTCCCTGGGACTGTGTTGGGTTTTTTTGGTTCCTTTGGTGCCTGTTTTGGTCCCTTTGTGCCTTTTTGGTGCCTTTTTGGTGTCGTTTTGGTGCCTTTTTGGTGTCGTTTTGGTGCCTTTTTGGTGGCCCTTTTGGCGCCTTTTTGGTGGCCCTTTTGGCGCCTTTTTGGTGGCCCTTTTGGCGCCTTTTTGGTGCCTTTTTGGTGCCTTTTTGGTGCCTTTTTGGTGCCTTTATGGTGCCTTTATGGTGTGCCTTTTGGCGCCTTTTGTGGTGCCGTTGTTGTTTCCTTGTTCCTTGTGTGCGATTTTTTTGTTGCCGTTTTGGTGTCTGTACGTCAATGGCAACCCCTCCCAGGCGCCCCAAGTGTTTTTTTTTACCCAACGCGCCCGGTCCAGCTACTGCAACGCCGACTCACTCCCCCCCTGCCCCCCTGCCCCCCAGGAGCTTCAAGGTGCCGTTGCGGGCGGCGACGCGGACGCCACCAGGGACGCCCTCCTCAGGGGCGCCGACCCGGAGCACATGTTCCGGTCCGTCCCCGTCCTCCACATTGCGGCCACTATCAACGACGTGGGCGTGGGCACCGCCCTGATCGAGGCCGGCGCGGACGTCAACTCCGCCGACGAGATAGACGGGTCCACGCCGTTGCACAGCGCGGCGGGCTGGGGGAACGCGGAGTTCGTCGAGCTGCTGGTGGCGGCCGGGGCGGACGTGAACAAGAGGAACAACTTCAACAGGACGCCCAAGAGCTCGATCTGCGAACTCAACCTGGGCGGCGTCGTGGCGTGCCCGAGGAGCGAGATCCAGCTCCTGCTGGAGGCGCCGTGATCGGCGCCGACGGCGAAACGAATGACGACGGTCGGCGCTGGGAAACGACGGTTTTGCCGCTTTGCGAGCGGGAGCGGATCGGGGATGGCGTATGGATTGTTGATATGTATTCATCGTTGCGCGCCCCTGGAGGGATGCTGCTGTGGGGCGGTGGGCGATATTTTTGCGGTTTTGTGGACAGGCAACGACCCCCGCTATGCATGTGCGACGCGAGGTCGGCTAGAGTGGACAGGTTGGCCGCCGAGCTGCGCGCTTATACCGAGGGGATCGGGTCCCGGCGAGTGCAGCGGATTCTTGCGCACCGCCTGGCCGAAGC
Organism: Ostreobium quekettii; assembly: GCA_905146915.1. Lineage (NCBI taxonomy): Eukaryota > Viridiplantae > Chlorophyta > Ulvophyceae > Bryopsidales > Ostreobiaceae > Ostreobium > Ostreobium quekettii. The sequence goes on from CAJHUC010002943.1 coordinate 57,225, forward strand.
GGGACGATTCAGTCAAGCTGCGCGCTCCCAAGCGACCCAGATGTTCGGGGGTGTGGGTCCGGATGGCGCCGCGCGAGACGCGGGGGGAGGGCTGCCTTTTCGCCTCGCCTTCGGCGAGGCGCTGCGTGTTGTGTGCGTGGTTGGCAGGTGCGAGTGGGCGGGCACATTTTTTTCGCGCTGAGAATTGGCGTGCAGCGAGCGGCGCCGATTGGCGCTGCGGGTGATGTTGTAATTTGACGACCTTTAGGGGTGGGCCGGGGAGCCACGCGTCCAGGTCGAAGGGCGCTTGGCACCCGCCCGGGCGAAGGGGATGAAGCGTGGCACACGCAATTCCCCGTGGCCTTTTGCGGTTCAAGATTTGCTATGAACGCTACGCTGTTAACTGTGGTTGCTTGTTGCTCGGGTTGCCGGTGTGTGGGGCGGATCAGTGAAAGTTCAGTGGTACTTGTTGGAAAGGGATGCTGGTGGGCGCAACCGACAAGAGGAAGTGAGCATCACTGGGCCGTGTGTGATTGGTCAAGATGCCAAAGATGACGTTGAGCTGACTCCACATGTTGATGTCCAACAATCATGTAAAAGATTGCTATCCGCCATGGGAGTCATGCGCGTGAAAGTCCAATGCCGAAAGGTCACAATTTCTTTTTGCGGAGCCCCAAAATAACTGTCTGTTGGGAAAATGAAGAATAAGAATAGTAACGGTGAAATTTTCTGACGCAAAAGGGTTGAAAATATTTCGCGGTCGCAAATCATTGGTGCTCGGGACACCAATAATGGAAGCATTGTCGTTTAATAATGCGACCCTCAGTTGCGACAAGCTGGTGCCCCGTGAGGCCCAGATTGCCTTGGCAAGGGACTCCAGTACGGGGAAGCCTTGGCCACTGGAGACGGTTGCCCTAAGAGGGAATCGTACGGGCAGCGGGAATTACCGGACAATATTGGCCTACTGACTATTGCAACTAGGCCTAGACAGGATGACAACATCCAAGGCACACTCACGTAACCCTATACAGCTAAGCACCCCAGATGCAGAAGCGCGCCCGAAGCAACAACCCCCCAAAGGCATCCATGCCTCCTCCGGGAGTGCTCGTCCCCGTGTCATGACGAGCGACAAGTCGTCCGCTCAACGCGGAAAGGAGAGGCCCTGCAGTGTGAAACCAGAGCAATGCCCACTGCTGTTGTGGGCGGTTCCGTGTGAGGCCATGGGCCGGCGTTGGGGGAGTCCAGCCGCACGATGACCAGCACTGTCCGTGCGGGCATGGCCCTTTCCCGCCAGGGGATTGAACCGCCTCCCCTTAGCCTTTCATCCTGCCAACGTAGTTCCTGTCCGGAAGGGGTTGTGTGTTTTTGTCCCCACTCCGGATGGCCATGACCAGGACTGCCGGGTCGCAATGGCCCGGACGTTCGCGAGCAGCACGCAAGGCTGAGCCGAGCAATATGAGCCGGTGGGTTTATGGAGCAGGGGCTGGCCGCCGATCTGACTGGCAATGGTTTGCGGCGGAGCCCTAGGGAGAGAAACGCACCGACCTGGAACCATGGGCGGGGTCACGGGGAGCGATGGAGAGTGACAGGTCCGAGGACCTGGAGGGGAAATGGAATTAACTATCTTGTTAATGGGTTTCTGCGAAGGGCGACGATTGGGAGGGCGCGCAACGGCCAGGTCGGGCCGTTCCGCCTTTTGGACAGTTTGGGGCCAGTCGTAAGCCGGTTTCTGTCACCTGTACTCGGGGTCAGTGCTGCCCGACGTATCCAAGGGAGCTTGGGTTGAACCTTGTACCTTGGGCGCAGCCAAGGGGACCGGTCAAGCTGGCCCTTGGGTTTGGCGGGGAGTTTGGCGGCAAGTGGGAGTGCTATTTCAGGCGCGATCCTTGGCGCCCCCCTTATCTTGTTTCGCTTCGCGCCAACACTTTGGCACAACCCGGAACCACCGAGTGGTTCGACCTTCCGGCCTTCGCGCCGAGTCCTTTCTGTATGAACCCCAGCCCTGCCGAACAGTGGCTGCGGGCACAGGCGCTTCGTTTCAACCAGCGCCTCCCTGACCGTCCTATTGAGGTCACGTGGGTTTCAAACCCCCGGTTACTCCCCCGCTCAGTCAACAACAGGGTCGCCAGGCCGGACTTTACGTCTTTCCCGGCCTGGTTCGACGTACGGGAGACCGGCCAGGGCCAGACCGTCGCCGCGGCCTTGGGACCCAACTCCGGCTACTTCCAGGAGTACGTGAGCTGGGCGCCGTGGGTCGCGTGGCAGTTCGACTTTGCGGCGTGCTTCGTGGACCTTGTCGCCCATCCGAGTCTACCGCCTTCGATCCGGGATCTTCTCCTGCCGTACGTTTACGCCTCGGTGGCCATTACCGAGCGGCAGGTCGACCAGCTGCGCCTCCATCAGGTGCACGCGAAGCATCGAGGCACCGGGCTCGAGGGATCCTGGCGGGCTCTACAGGCCCAGATCCGCCTCAGCGAGCCCGAAGGCGGCTTCACCACCGACACCATCGACGGGACGCTTGGTGCCATTCGCAAGGAGCTCCTCACCCAGGAGGTCAAGCTTGCGACCAAGGCGGCCGCGGCCAGCCGGGCGTCCAAGGCGGGGAGCGGCGATCCTCCTCCCCATTCGAGCGGCCCTGTTACGTATAGGATGTGGGTGTGGGGTTCCTGCCCTCTTTGAGCCGCGGACCCGCCTCGCCGGGCACCTAGGTCCTTACAGGGCACCTAGGCGGGACCACCCCTCCTACTCCCGTATCCTAATATGGATAAAGGTTACATTGGGTGAGGAATAATATGTGCCTTGGGCAGGGCGTCCCCCACACCAAGGGCCATTAGTAGGACGTCTCCCACATCAGGCTGGTGCGCGTAACATTCGTCCCCCTCAGGGAGAGGGGCGTCCTCGTCCCAATATAAGTGAATACGGGAGCAAAAACATTGTATGTATGTTGGTGGAACTGGCTGTGCGATTTGCCACATGCCCAGTTAACAAAACACAACACACAAGACAAGTTTGGATGAAGAGAAAGAGTGGTTGTTTTACATGACCGTCCCGGCCTTTACAACCCTCGTTAAAACTCTTCCTCAGCCAAGTGGCTGGAAATGTTTATGACCTCCCGGCCTTTCATCGGCGACCACGATGCCGAGTACCACCAAAAGCCCACGCCGGTCCAGATCGGCCCGGTGCGGCTCCCCGCCGTCGCCCACGTCCGCGTGCACGCTCAGGCGCACGAGGAAGCAGCACATAGGGGTCGACGGTGTCCAATCTCTCCCCGTTGAGGATGTTGACCGACATGGCGTTCATGTGGGCGTATTGTGTCCTCGCACGGGGGGCCGTGTACCCAGTGTTTTTCTGGGCCCAGCACAAGAGAACCTGTCAAAAGCATAAGCACACATGAGCATGTCTCAGTATGTACATCCCGTACTTTATGCAGTTTGCATTTGCATCACAGGTGTTCTGCCATTTTCAAATGCTTGAACCAATTCCTGTGCATTTGCAACTGACTTTGCTGATTCCCAGCTGTTATGCTCATGTCCATATCCCAGCCATTTGACAAGGTACTCAACATAGTTTTCGCGTCTCCCACGCTTTTTAATCCTTTTATCAAGGATACGTTCAACTTCATACTCCAGTTCACCTTCGATCTCGATAGGTACTGGGGGTGGCTGTACTCTTCCACTTGCCTTATAAGGCTTAATCTTCGATACATGAAATACTGGATGTATCCTATGCATGCTTTCCGGGAGTTCTAGTCGATATGCGACAGAACCTATTCGGTCGAGGATGGTGAAGGGCCCAATCCACCTCGGTAATAGTTTTCGAGTTCCAGGGTGTTTGAGAGTAATATGCTGTGTCGAAAGGAGGACGTCATCTCCTTTACTAAACGACACCTCTCTCCGATGTCGGTCAGCATGCTTTGACTGCCTATCTCGTGCTTTCTCTAAGCACGCCCTGGCCTCTTTCAGCGCTGATTGGACACGGTGATCAAATCGTGTCACTGCTGGTAATCCCTCCACGAGGGGCGTACCAGACTGCCTCAAATAAGGCTGTTGCGCCCTTTCAATAGCCACTGCCAAGCCGCGGGCATTCGGATTGTCATAGCCCTTTAATGGCTTCCGAATTTGCACACCAAGAGCTAAGGGACTCTTTGGGTGCCTCCCGTAATTCAGATAGAACGGGGTTTCTTGGGTGGAATTGTTTTTCGAGTTGTTCATTGCAAACTCGGCCATGGCTAACAGTTCATCCCACGCGTCATGGTCAGAACGCGTATAACTGCGTAAGTAATCCTCCAGAACCCGATTCATGACTTCGGTCTGGCCATCCGTCTGTGGATGGTACGCAGTGCTCATGTTGAGCTGGATCTTCCACCTCTCGGCCAGGTACCGGTAAAACCTGGAAGTGAACCGAACGTCTCTGTCGGACGCTATCTGAGAGGGGAGGCCGTGGTGCCTTATCACATTCTGCACCAACAGGTCAGCTGCTCCTTCTGCGGAGAGCTCGGTGGTCGTAGCTGCAAGGCGGACCATTTTGGTCAGTCTATCGACGAACACGACGATAGCATCATGACCTCCCTTAGTTTTTGGCGGTTGTGTAATGAAGTCCATGGACAACTCTGTCCATGGCTCCTCAGGAATGCCCAGTGGCTGTAATAAGCCTGGGGTCTTATGACGAGGGTACTTAACCTGTTGACAAACCAGGCAAGTATCGACGTACTGGTGTACTTCTCGTCGCATTCCTGGCCACCAGTAATGCCGCTGGACCAAGTCCAGGGTCTTAGCTTGACCAAAGTGCCCAGCACTTGGATGGTCATGAGCCAACTGGCAGATCTCAGTCCGCGGACTGGGAGACTCAGGGATATACACTTGAGTGCCTCGCAGCCACAACCCGTCTGTACAGCGCATATCTTGCTGCTGTCTAACAGACGCAAGCTGGGGATCCTTGCCATAGGCCTGACGGATCCTGGAGGCTAGATCTTTGGCCTTTACCGTTTCAGTTGCCTCTTTTTGGCTGCCCCGCTTATGTTTTACTCTTAAGCCACATACAACTAGTTGACTTTTCCTCTTAGCCTCCTGCTCATCGGGCGATGGAGGAATGCGAGAGAGTGGATCAACCACATTCTTTCGCCCTGGGCGGTATTCCCAGTCAAAGTCAAACTGTTGTAAGATTTCTGACCACCTGGCCTGTCTGCGGCTCAGTTGTGGTTGTGACTTAAGGTAGGTCAACGGACAGTGGTCCGTTACCAGTTTGAAGCATGTTCCTTCAAGGTAGCATCTCCACAACTGGACAGCATGGACCGAAGCTAAAGCTTCCTGGTCTGTCACGCTGTAGTTCAACTCCGCTGGGAGGAACTTTCGACTCGCATAACAAATGGGGTGATTGTCCTGCATCAGGACCGCCCCCACAGCAGTTTGTGAGGCATCGGCGATGACCTCAAATGGTCTCTCAGGATCTGGCATTTTGAGCAAAGGGGCCGTGGTCAAACACTCCTTGATGTGCTCAAATGTTGACTGACATTTTGACGTCCACTCCCACTTGCCATTCTGTTTGGTCAAGTCTGTCAATGGAGTCGCCATTTTCGAATAGCCCTGAATGAACTTTCGAAAGTAATTTGCCAGTCCGAGGAACTGCTGTACGTGCTTCATGCACTGAGGTACTGGCCAGTTCTTCACCTTTTCAATCCCTTCGGGATCTGGGCGAATTCCTTCTTGAGACACGATGTGTCCCAGGTAGGAGATCTCCTCCTTATTGAACTGGCACTTGTGCATTCGACAGTATAACTTTTGCTGTCGTAACACTTCTAACACTTGCCGAAGGTGTTGTATGTGTTCTTCAGCAGTTTGGCTAAACACCAAGATATCGTCCAAGTAAACTAGGACGTGTTTGCCAAGTTGATCACCAAATATATGGTGCATCGTCTGCTGGAATATCGCAGGGGCATTCGCAAGTCCAAAGGGAAGTACTTTGAACTCGTACAAGCCCAATGGCGTAACAAGCGCCGTTTTGGCACAATCTGCCTTATCGATCCGTAATTGGTAGTACCCTTGCTGCAAGTCAATAGCCGAGAACACCTTGGCTCCTTGCAGTTGATCCAATAGGGTATCTATTCTCGGGATCGGCCACTTATTCTTGATAGTAGCTTTGTTCAATGCCCGGTAATCAATACACATTCGGAGGCTGCCATCTGGCTTAGGAACGAAAAGTACAGGGGCCCCAAAGGGACTACTGCTTTCCGTAATCAGACCTTTCCTCAACAGGTAATCCACCTGTGATCGGATCTCCTCCATTTCCTTCGGGCTATACCGGAAAGCTGGTCGCTTAACCGGTTTGGTCCCTTCCTCCAAGGGGAT